>JAHKKF010526595.1:0-28721 GCA_019740295.1 Labeo calbasu
TTTTTTTATTTTATACTTTGTTACCTTGAAAGTCTTTGTTTTTAGTTTGACTATACTGCTCAGACAATTTGCAAAACAGTAAAACCAACATGACAAAAGAATCGTGATAAAATCGTGAAATTTCTTAAAAAAAAAATGTGATATGATATTTTTGCCATATCGCCCACCCCTAATTTTAACCTTAAGTAGCAACCTTGCAGAGCATTAATTGCAATATATAATTACATACAAATGATATTTATAAATAACACCTAACATAATTTAAACATCTTTGTTGCTCACTAGGAAAGCTGTTCGAGGACCGATAAAGATGTTGATCCAGGAACATGTCCTATTTGGCAAAATCACAGTAATTGTGAGTGATCCATGTGGAGAGCTTCTGACAGCGATTAGAAATGTCTTAATCAGCCAGCTTTCAAACACAGAACTGCGCCAAGTAATGAAGGCAATATCTGCAAATGACAGACAAATTTAAATTATGTTTCTGCATGAATAACGCAGTTAGGCATGAAAACATTCTACTCACAGAAATGCGCAGGGTGCTGCCCGGGGTGGACAAATATGTTTTTTTTTTAACCATGTAATTTGGCAATCAGACGGCTAGCCTGGGTAACAAGGTAATTAACCTCATTTATTTGTGTTGGAAGTGCATTTAAGGTCCCATACTGGGCAATTTAGATCAAGAGCGAATCACAGAATCAGGGACCCTCACTAAAAGAGGCCAGCAGCCATCCAGTGTCATTCTTTCCGTGGTCAGTGGAGGATTGATGCTCGGCCCACACAGCCCAGAATAAGGGTCCATATGTTAGTGTGTCTCAAGTGTGTGTGGGCTGAAGATGTGTGTGTGTGAATACACACTTCTTCTTTATTCGTATGCATCCCACACACTAGTGCCGATGTCTGCACACCGAATGGTTTAAAACTGAGCAGTACAGGCCAAAAATATATATGCGGGTCATTTCTCAAACCTCTAACATTAGCATCTCCTAATGGAGAGAAAAATCCAAGGACTCGTCTTTCTCAGTGGCATCCAAATAACTCTATTACAACTCCACTGGGGTTGTGCAAGTCATCTCAGAAGCATGGGCAAGTACAGCAGGGAAGCCAACATGGAGGTTTGGACAACTCTGTCCTCTCGCTGTTAAATATGAGCATTCATGGCTGTGCACATCGTATCAACCCCTGCTATTAGTATGAGCTATCAACCACTATCTGTGCTGAGCAATTGATCGTAATATAAGTATAACACCCGTAAGATGTTTCACAGAGATTGCGGAGGATGATATCATCTGAATTAATAATTCAGAGAAACAGTGTTATTTACACGTTAAGTCATTGCAGAGTTAAATTCTTTTTTTTTTTTTTTTTTTTTGAGTATCAGAGTTGACACCTCAGGCTTTCATGGCTAATACAGCATGCTATAGGAGAATATTTAAGGATGAAAAACACCCCAATTTTATTCAGAGGCCCAATAATTAATTTGGTGCAACTGCTGGTATTTATGTGGCCAAAAAATATAGCCTAATGCAGTGAAATACAATGATGAGTGAGAGACAAATAAACATTTCTCAAAATGTCATGTATCATTATCAATCGTTTCAATCCAGTAAGTGTTCGTTTTGAAATATTACTAGCAATATAAAAGATATTGCTATGTTTACTTTATAAATATCTGCAACAATTTCACAGCACAAAGACACATGCAGCCTGACTGAAGAGGAAAAGGCCTATTACTTGCTAAAAAAGTATAAACTGTCATTCAGATGAAAGAAAATTGTAGAAGAATGTGAACAGGGAATGTGAACAACAGGTTTTTCAACAAAGTTTGTAAAACTTGCAAAAATGCATCTGATATGATACAGTCAGATTTATGGGATTAATATCATGAGACTACAAGTTGCTATTTGAGCAGTATGGTGTGTCTATGTGCGGTCTTTTTATAAGTTTCCTTTCTGCCACAGTAATAATAGCATAATTATAAACAGCAGTACATTTGCACTTGTTTTTATACACATTAACCTTTAGTAAATGAGGGGATATGTCTTATTATTTTTTATTAAATCTGTTCTCTGCATAATTGCTTGCTAAATCTTCATATATAAAGGCTTATATACAGAAACTATGCAATGTGTTATGTCTTTAATAGTCACAGGAGCATACTGCATGTTAGTTGTATTTGTGCTGATTAGCAGGGGCTCCCCAGTCTCAGAATAACCACCATCCAGTGACTTTGTATGAACAAAAAACATAAAACAAAAAAAAAAAAAAAAAAAAGACGGCAAAGCCAAAGCTTGAAAAGCAATAAACTAGCCCCTAAACCCACAAAATGCACTCCAAATGGGAGTGGTTCCCTTAAAAACCATAGCAATATTCTGAACTAATGGCTTCGAAGTAGAAACATGGTTACCAACAGCTTATACCTATTTTTTGTTTTTCATTTCTTTATTGTGTGTTAAGGGTTTAGACCATAGGGCTGGTGGAGACGCTTTTAAAATCTGTGAATGAGTCAAGACACGTACCTCTTTCCATATGACTTACTTTTTACAGGCCAGCTGAATAGAGATAGAGCTGTCCGATGTGCTTTTAATTACGTCTTTAACAATTAGTTGTTTAATTTGATTATGTACACAGTACATGAATTAATTACAGTGAATATTCTGAAAATCACTCCAGTAAGCAATCAAACGTGTTAAAGAATGATATTAAAGGAACATTTCACCCAAAAATGAATATTTTCAGAAAATGTACTCAGCCACAGGCCATACAAGATGTTGATGAGTTTGCTTCTCCATCTGAACAGATTAGGAGAATTTTAGTGTTGCATCACTTGCTCACCAACAGATCCTCTGCAGTGAACGGGTACCGTCAAAATGAGAGTTCAAACAGCTGATAACGTCACAATAATTCACAAGTAATCCACATGACTGCCGTCCATCAATTAACTTATCAGTTAGTCTTGTAAAGTGAAAAGTGGCGTATTTGTTACAAACAAATCCATAATTTAAAAAACCCTCACTTCTGGTGAAAATACAACTGCATAATCCATAACAGGTCTTCTTTGTGGAAAAACTCCATCCCCTGTTGTCCTCCCACATTAAAATCCACTAGCAAATTTGTTTCGAACAGTTTTGAACTGTCTTTCGCTTGCAAATGGTGCTTGAGCTGTGCATGTTCCTATTTTGATTTAGATGAGATGACTTTTTCACTGGAGCAAAAGATATTGTGGATAGAGGGATCGTATTTTAGGTGTACACAATGGTTTAAAGTCAAAAATATTTTAATGATAGATTTATTACAAACATGCAGCTTTTTGCTTTACAAGACATCAATTGATGGACTGGCGCTGTGCTTTTATCAGCTGTTTAGACTCTCATACTGACGGCACCCATTCACTGAAGAAGATCCATTGGTGAGCAAGTGATGTGATGAAGAAACAAACTCATCTAAGGAGAAGAATCCTTTCAGTATTTTTTCCATATTTAGATGCAGTTGTGACACAAACCAGAAGATATAAAGAAGGTATAAATCTATGCTATTGCTTTTCCAATAATAAAGCAATTAGAGTGCTATTACACAGTTAACCTAAGAGAAAGAGCGACTATGAAAACATCAGCTATGCTACAATAAATAAAAGGTCCCGCTGCATTTAAGGAGTTTGGATAGGTTTCGGGCATTTTACATTCTTTTGTGAGAGCACACAGTTTAGGTAAAGCTCCAAATCTTTACTGACATGCTAGACACCATGAAAAACCTGGTGGGATTCATCTAGTGAGTTTCATTACACCATCTCCATTTGTTTCCGTAGTAGGTTTTACACTTGGTGTCGAGTATATAATGAAAGCCTGAGGATACCGCTTGACACATTTGTCAATTATAAAGAAACATGCAGCAAGTAATAAAAATTCAAAAGGGGGTAAAGTATTAATCTAAGATCAACTTCAGGCAATAGAATCAGGCAATAGGCACCGATCTAATGAACAATTCACAGGAATTTTCTGTATTATTGATGTGAAGCTCACAGTCATACCAGCAGACGATTGTGTAATAGGCAATTTGACTACATCACATTATTCTGTATTAGGCACACAGAACGTAAAATCTTGAGGAGCGAAAATTCAATGATGTTACTGTCTCGCGTTAAAAACTAGTACAGTGAATCTCAGGAAAGCATGTCTGGGTCATATTTCACCCAAAACACCACAGAAATCTGTAAATATGTGACCCTGGACCACAAAACCAGTCTTAAGGGTCATTTATACACCATCGAAAATCACCTTAAAAGTTGACCAATATTCTTCTAAATATCTTCCTTTGTGTTCAAAATAAGAATTATTTCTTAATTTTAAATTATTTTTGGGTGAACTATCCCTTTAATATGTATGTGGAAACTGCTCAGATGAATAGAAATTTAATTGCATTAGCACCAGCATTTATTTGAAAAATAATTATTTATTTGAGAATTTATTCATTTGACTGAAGTCTTTTGTAACACACTCTTTTGATCAATTTAATGTGTCCTTGCTGAATAAAAGCTTAAATTTCTTTCCAATATTCCAAAATTCCAATATATATATAAACACAACTATTATGCATATTTTAGGAGAATTTTGCATGGTGGGGATATTTCCTTCTGTTAGTTTGGTGACCCAGACACATTCTTGATTTCTTCAGAGTCACCCTTTAACACCATAGAATGAAAAAGTCACTCTGCTGCTTGATAAAACAAGCCCCAATGCTTTCGCCGACACATCCCAACAGACAATGTGGGCTACTGTTACCATTTTGAGATGGCAACTGTGACCACTAAAAAGAACTCCATTGGCTGACTCGAATGGTTTAGAGCCAAAAATCAACAGGGCATTCAGTCAAGAGAGCACAGCATCACTGTGCTTAGGTACTTACGCAAGGCCCCGCATTTCAACCACACCACCATGACAACACATTCATGCAGAAGATCAAACATAACTGGATATTGCCAGATGATCACAAAAAGTAGCAAAAAAAAATATGACACATTTGAGTGGTAACTCCAAGAAAATAAAGTTAATAGATTGTTGTATACCCTAAACACATCTCAAAAGCATTTTCTAGACTGCAAGATAGAAAAATATGTCCCTGAATATGCGAAACACATTTTCTGAGCACCAGTGAGACACTATAAAGATTTATCCCTGGTGTGTGAATCAAATCAGCATTCAATGAGACAGTTTCATTCTAGATGTTAACACCAGCTATATTAAAAAGAGTTAAGTTCCCCTGTGCCATATGTAAGGTCATAGAGCATTGTCAGAATAAGGATGTTCTCCAAGTGTGCTAGTGTTATTCCTCAGGTTGACATGGTGACATGTGGGAAATAAAACACCTCACCAAACAAACCTGAAAGACACCTATTACACTGAAGCAAAGAACTGTGGAAAACTGTGCATAGACTGACAAAACAGTGAGTGCTTGATGATTGCAGACGAGTTGATAAAGGCCTCAGTAATAGTAGAGGAAGAAGAATGACAAATAAAACCTTAGCAAAGATTGCGCTATATCAACGTCAATAGCTCACTTAGATTGATCCCAGTGATATATTTTCAAAACCAATCACAGTGATTTCAAACGGAAATAATCATTGCCATCATCATCATCATCATCATCATCACCACCATCGTCTTCGTCGTCAATCCCGGCATCATTAACTGCCATTAGCCCATTCAGAGGAAGACATTCTCCTTTTCCTCGCTTTTCGAAATGATCTTTTGGAAAGCTCAGGCTTCAGAGCACTCATCCTCAACTGCAATTATGTGGAAAATTGTTATTGAGTCCAGCTTGACTCAATACCTCCACCTAGCTCTTCCCTCACAGAAGACACTAGACTGTGGGGAAGCTTCAGGTGGAAGTCTTTGAAACCAAACGTCACCTTTCATGCTGGCATTAAACAAACACACGTACATTTTCAAGACATCTTGGCTTGCCGTAAGCATGCTCTGAACAAAAGCAGAGGCCCTGCCGATGTATGTCATTTAAACTGGGTGATGTCTTCTTGGAGGGTTATTCAAACCGCCAGACAACAACTCTCATGTAAATTTTTTAGCATGTACACACAGACGTCAGGGAATGGTGCAGTTCGAGAGTCAAGAGACATAACATGATGATTCACTCACCTTCCTGGACTGCCTGAAAGGGGTTGTTGGGTTCGATATATTTTATGGAGTGGGTGATTTTCTCGCTCTGCAAAATGTCATCGTTGAGGCTGAGGTCAGAGATCGCCAACTGAAACACCTCATCATCCCGTGCTGCGTTCTCCTCAAAAATGGCACCTGCGGGCATGTGCAGATAGTTATCTGGGTCTTAGTGAAGCGTACAAAGAAACTGAAGCAATTGCTAATTTGCATACAGAGGGCAACTGACTTGCTTGGCTCATCTCGCTCACAGGCCTATTATTTTACCAACATTTACATTCATCCATTTGGCAGATGCTTTTATCCAAAGCCACTTAAAAGTGCAGACTATGTACTTATTATTTATTTTTTTATCAGTGTGTGTGTTCTCTGAGATTGAACACATGACCTTGACATTTCTAGCGCTATGCTCTACCAGTTGAGCTTTGGAAACTCATCCTACAGAGAGCTCAGGGCTAAAGCAAGATTGTTGATTTATTCAATAAATATAAATAAGAAAAAAAAGACCCCTGATATTTTATTCAGCACCTTTTATGTAACAAAATAATGATAAATAATTTGAATAAATAAACACATTTTTGACACCTCTGCCAGTGTTTACAGGACATTTACAAACCCCACTTGGCCAGTCATTAACTATGTACTAACATCTAAATTATTCATTTGATGCAATGCACTTATTGTATACATACATGTTTTATGTTGTACTGATATTAAATATTAAAAAAAAAAACACATATTTGCATTTGCATTGCAATTGTTTTTTAAGATAATTACAGTAGTAGTTAAAGACAGCTAATACAAATGGGATCAAAAATCCTGACTGCTAAGCACTGCATTTAAATTCCAAGCAGGTGCTTATCAATGCAACCTACAATAAAGGTGTGCAACAAGTTGCATGTAGATTAATTCATATTATACCAGCTTAATGTATTTAATTTCCAGCATGATATCTGGAAATGGTTTCAGAGAGATTGAGAGGCCTCATTTATGTTTGGCCAAAATGTACCCATCTCCTATACCTGTGTTAGAGGAGCCCAATAGGATGGGCAGGTAGACAGGTAGAATCTGGTTGATGTATCACTGCAGTGTTCATCTTATTTAGCAGAAATAGGGGTGTCGCATCTGTTCATTCCAGTTGCCAGTGAGAGCAGCCCTGATCCACACTGCCTGTACTAGCCTTCCAATTACCAGTTTTGGATGGCCATTGCCTCTGTAAATCACCACGCCGCCCTGAAAATCACTTCATGTCACCCTCTCCATTCAATGGACGGCCCTATTTTTCTTTTGCCCTTCGGAGCCGAATTTGGTCAGGATGATAACGTAAGCGGATGTGACAAAGTGGAAGTATTGGGCACTGGAGAGGCTGGAATTTGTTATTTCACCTGCGCTGTGTACCTTTGCCTATTACACGGCCACAGATACGCCCTCGTCTGCACTTAAAGCTAAGAGCTGGATGAAAACGTTGGAAGACCTCATCTTTAAAGGTATTGACGGAAGTGGATTTCTGACCTAGACCCATGCAGCTGGTAGGTAAACTGAATCATCTGAGAACAACCTGTAGATATAATTATTTCTGTGTGCATAAGGATATAGCATCGTTTCACTCTGCATATTGCATCCACTACAGTTCAGAACACCTCAAATGCACTGAATACACGTGATTTCAATGTGCGAATGCCTGGTCTAGCCTTTGCATGCTTTTAAAATGGCTTTCTTGAATCATCCCCAAGGTCTTGGTCAAACATGCTGGGCAGCAAACTACCAAACAGATTGATAATAGATTGCATAAAACAAGCCAGAATCACTCATTCTAATCTGTTAAAGCTAAACGTATGACAGCTGACCCCCCGGGTCAGTTTTGCCACGCAAAACGATGGGTATTTGACATAAAAGGTTAGAATGACAAGCGGTTTTGTTGAAGGCCAAATAGAATTTAGAGACAAAACTACTGCAGCGACAAATATGGTGGCTTATTTTCACAGATTCTAATAAATCTTCTCTTTAATGAGCCAACGGATGATTCAGTACGATAGCTGAGTGTTTGGATTTGAGTTCTTCACGACTGAACTGAATAGAGCCACAGCCGCCCTCCCCAGCAGCCCCTCTTTCTCCTCTTTGCTGCTGTTGGAGAGCCAAAATCTTTCTTTCCTCACGTTTGGTGAGATAATCAGAATGCACAGGGTGTCCGGCGCACGCAAAGGGGATTGGTTAAGATGACATTTACGACCTGGGATAGCCAAGAATAAGCATTTGTCCTCTTGTCATTTATTTACTTCAGCATCCTTTATTAAGATTTCCCTCACGTTCCATACAAAGTTCAATCTTATAGATGGGAGGGGGAGAGCAACCCACACACATTGGCTTACTTTGCCTTATGACAGACGCCTCCTGTTTTTCCAACTTACCTGAAATCTGCGATATACACAATTAAGCGTTCCTCGTGAACAACCTGCTAAGACTGGAATGTGATTAGTCTTGTCCATGCATCTTTCAGTGCAATGGATCTATCGGCAATCTGAACAAGAGAGACGTTATCATCACAAGTGGTCTGCTCAATTGATATTCAGCCCGATGAGCGGGGCACATTTTCAATGCTTATTTACAATGGATACCTCACGCCGACCCCTACAACACACTTCCCTTAGAGTCCTCATTCTGGATGGCGCATTCATTATCATTTGCAACAAATGAAGGCTTTGAACAGCTCACTCCTTACCGATGTGAATGATGGAGTCGGCTCCCACCGAACTGCATTGCAATATCCCAAAAGAAAGGCATATTATCAGCAATTCCATCTCCGCTTCTCTCCAAAACCGCGCATTCACACGATCCTCAGATGTCCGTTTAATTCCCAGTGAGTGAGAAAAGTACGTCAAAGGATCGCAAATACACCTGTGATAAACCAAAAAGTGTGGTGGCGCTGAAAGAAAGCGCTAGCGTGAGGAACACTGTGAGGGAAAACGAGGGAAATCGGGAAGGAGAAAGGCAGGTCGCCTGTTGGAGGGTAACGGTCGCTTCAGGATCCGGCGCGTTCGCTCCGCAGGTCTCGCTCTCGCGCGGCGCTCGCGGAGTCTGAGACACATCACAAACTCCAAACTGCGGAGGAGGGACACCCCCGCGCGCGCGCGCCCTCGCTGGCTTGTTCGCTCGTTCCAGAGAGCGAGCGCGAGCGCGCGCGCGGAGAGATGGAATTCGGCGCGAAGCCGGAGAAGAGGACAGCGCTAAACATACATGCAGCTGCCTTAAGAAGACGTTGCCGTTTTTGCGTTCCGTCTGTGCAAATAGTTGGTCTCTGTAAATATGCATCATATAGACATGGCTGACTGGTAAAAAAAAAAAAAAAAAAATCGCGTCTCGCCATCTTTAAGCGATTTTCGCTATAGCGTTTTCAAATTAAAACAGTTCAACTTTTAAGAACGAGACCCCTGCGTTCTGCTACATTCTTGCGCTGGGTCTTTTCTTTTTTAAAAAACGCGGCATGTTTACATAGATTACGACTCGTGAAAACATGAGAAAAGCGAACCTGGGGAGAGAAATGTGGAATGCCGGCGGTTCACCGAGTCATCGAACGAAGCGGTAACTTTCTTTTGAGTGTTCAAGTGTGCTGTTGATTCATTCTCTGTTTTTATAGATGATTTTGCTGGACGTTTCTAAACATACATGTAGCAGTCAGAGCACTGAGATTTACACATGGGTGAAATGAATGTGGAGATGGTGCTTGAATGTTTCGTCGCGCACAAACGGAAACGATAACTTTCTTTCGAGTGTTTAAGTGTGCTTTTGATTATTTCTTGCTTATTTTACTGGATAATGAAGCACAGATGATCGCCGTGCAATGTCACGAAGAGGAATCGACCTTTCCGCGTCGCGAGACGGAGCACCGCTGTCAGAAGTCCGGGGAAATTCTCCACACAAGGCGCATTTCTCCCTGTGAACATGGTTTCATTCAGACACGGTGTTTAGATATTGTGAGGACGTGTTGCGGAGACGATCGTGCCGGTAAAGACTGGAACTGTGGGCTGTGTACAACATACTGCCATTTTCATGATAGCACGTTCTTTGTATATATCTTTCAAGGTTTTCTTGCACTGTATATAATGCTTTTTAAATGATTTTATTAATGTCCGAACATAATATTTAGCTCATTAAGGTAATTCCAGAGTTTTATTTTTTATTAACAAAATGCACTTGTGTTGTTCTGTCATATGTATTTTTATATGGTCTAAATGTAAACATTTTAACCTTTAATCTGAGGTTTCATTATGTCATGTAACTTTATTTTTAATATGTTGATATCAAACGGCAATAGAATCAAAAGAGGTTAATGAAGAGAGGGAAGTGAAGCGAAGAAATTGAACTTCAGGGAAACAAATGATGAGCAGCGCTGGATTGACTTACTCATCCACATCACGGAAGACTTCATCAGCAAAGACGAAACATTATATTCTTACTCTTACAATTAAAGGATATTTCTTGCGGTTGAATATGAGAACAGAAATGTCCCTTAATTGTTTGGTTAAGTATATGTGATGTCTTTCAGCACCACGGCGGTGGACAGCTCCCGTAAGCTCTGTCGGTCACGAGCAGAATTACAATGGATCAATCATCAAGCTCTAAGCACTGAATACTCTCCCTTTCATGTTCATATCTGCATCGAGCACAGTGTTTCAATTATACATAAACAGTTTTTCTAATCTGATCTGGTGTGGAAGCATTCAAATGGAATAAATTATGGCAATATGATGATGCTTTGACGCCTGCTGTGGAAACACATGTACAAGCCCGACCTCTAATTGTCTTGTGTTTTTGATGGCAGGTATATTGATCGCACGGAACTGTCCTTCTGTGATTAGATTGAGCAGAAACCAAATTATTAAAATCATGATTAGCAGATCAGTGCGTTATCATATGCCAGATCAGAAATGTTATTTCATTTGGGCAAATCAGTCAGTATGCAGAACAAATATATCGTAAATATTTTCTGATGTACTACATAACACAATATCACTGATACGTGTATAGCAGATCAGCAGGTCTGTGTGTGATGTTGCAGCTGTGTTGTCGAGTGGAAAGAGTGTCTGAACCCTGCTGGAGGAAGAAAAAAAACAGACTATGCTTGGTGCGTTCAATTTATTTATTTATTTATTTATTTATTATTTTATTGTTTGTTTGTTCGTTCGTTCGTTTGTTTTTAAGTTTCTTTGTTTTTTGAGGTGACGAATTGGCCATTTTTCAGAAAGACAGAATCCCTGTGAGTGCAAACAGCTTTTGTTACACTTCCTGCTCTTGAGAATTTAAGGAAACTGTGTTAGGGAAGGGAGTCAGCAATAAAAAAAAAAAATCTATCTATCTATCTATCTATCTATCTATCTATCTATCTATCTGTCTATCTGTCTGTCTGTCTGTCTGTCTGTCTGTCTGTCTATCTATGAGTGTTTGTGTGTAAATGCTGCTGTTGTGGAAGCACATGCAACCTGTGGCAGTATTGTGATGAATGTTTGAGTATATGGGGCAAGAAGGCCTGTAATAGAGTTCCAACTGAATTAACTACCTATATGAGCGCAACTAATAGCAGTGAAAAAGCAAATGCATATGCCAGTCTGACGTTGATTTATGTAAATTTATGTAATGTGCCTGTGATCTAAATAAACCTCTGCACATTAATATTGAAGCATCATTTGCTTTTGATTGTCTGAGGTCTTTTAATTGTTCACTCACCCCTGCTTTATTACCAAAAAAAGTATTGAAAGTAACTTTTAAACCTCATGAAAGTTATAATAAAAACGGATTTCTATATAACTGAAGCAAAGTTTCATAATTAAGTTTAATATTGTGAATCTACAGAGTCAGAAATAAATTGTTTTTATAATTAACTTTGCTTTTAAAACACAGTGATCCTTCTTCCTTCTTGTCTATGCATTTTTAAAGTGAACCAAGATACTGTTCCAACTGTGAACGCCACTGAAGTGTTAAATTAAACAGGCACTGAGGGTGTTATGGCTTCATATCTGGACCCAACAAATTACAACTTGCTCACACATTGTCATAAAATATCAGCACAAGAGCCACAAATCCCACAACCCTTTCTGTGATGCTGGGCGACAGTTCCTGGCACTGGTGAGTGATGAATGCACAATCACATTGTCATTTGAACCAAACTGATGGAGACAGCGTTGCATGGCATGTTGAGCTCCTGTGAATGATTCTGTTCGGTTTAAAAGATTATCTGAATGGCTGCCAATCAACAATGAATATTTAGCATGCTTCAGTGACCATACATGTTGTACTAGGTATTGTTTAAATGTCCGCTCTGAGGGACACATTGGTTCCAGAATGTAACAAAACTAGTTTGAGTCTCCATACATGATGCAGGTACTGTATATCAGTTGTATAAAATTGAGGAAACACAAAACAATGACTTGTAAAAAGCACGTATTTATAGATTAGGGTTCCTAGGCCTGTAACAATAACAACAACAGAACCCTTTTTGATGGTGTATAGATCCCTTTTTTATAAGGTTACATACGGAACCATGTTGTATAGAACCTTAAAAGAATAGTTTACCAAAAAAACTAAAATTTGCTGAACACTCTCCCTCAGGCCATCCAAGATGAGTTTGTTTCCTCATCGGAACAGATTTAGGAGAAACAATAGCATTGCATCGCTTGATCATCTGCAGTGAATGGGTGCCATCAGATTAGAGTTTAAATAGCTGATGAAAAAAATAACAATCAATAACCCAGATCAAGTGAAGCATAAAGTTGCAGGTCTCTAATTAAAATAATTATAATTAAAAAAATCCATCAAGACATTTTAACTTCAAACTGTTGCTTCGGGCTAAATTTGTCTCATCTGAACCAGGGGAGAAATACGCACAGATTTTGATGTGAGAGTGTTTTTTTGTTTGTTTGTTTGTTTTACTGGAGGAAACTTTATTATGGATTATGAACTGGTTTGGGCAGAAGTGACCATTTAAATTAAAATGCCTTAATGACGGATTTGTTTCTTACAAAAACACTTTTTATTTCATTAGGTGTTAATTTATGGATTGGGGTTGTGTCATTTACTTGTGGATTATTCTGATGCTTTTATCAGCTGTTTAAACTCTCATTCTCGTGAACTCTCATTCTCATTTTTACGGACATTGGAAATTGCTCTGTCAGTTATTAGCTAAATATATTACTAAATATATTACTAAATGAACATTTGACATTTTATTGACACTAATAATTAAAGGAATAAAACAAACACGAGCACAAAACAGAAGTAATAAGGGCTAAATTCCAGTGAAACATCTTCACAATCCTCTATTATGTCTTTATGTCCATCATTATGTGTGTATTTTGATGTAACTGAGTGGCAGTTTCTCCCTCCATATGATGAGGTTGTGAGTCCTTCACAATGTTCACAAAAATGATAAAAATTCATGGAATAACTTTAATGTTTTTGTGACTGTGCATCTTTATGCATAAACCCAAGTAATAATCGAGAATTCAGAACTCTAATAATATGGATCTTAAATCCAATATTGCTTACTTGCTTAGTGGGAAAAAAATATTCTCAAATTACCAGATGTCACTTTTACTGTGCTGAATGAATGAATGAATGAATAAGAAGGATATAACTGTTATTCTGTAAAAACTGGTGATTGTGAAATCAATAATAAGGAAGCTTAGGTGGCCTTGAAAGGGGTTTGACAGTTACAAATGAAAAAAAAAAACTGTTAAACTATTTTGGAATAAAAGACAATATGGTTCTAGAATGTCTTTTTTTACTCTTCTGTAAAGGGCAATATTAATCTTTATTCTTTAAAAGCACATTTTACACTATGGTAATACATTCATTCTGATCAATCAATTAATCAATCAATGTGTGTACTTGTACATATGTACGTATTTATTTATTTATTTAGATACTTAGATGGGCAAAATAGCTGTAGTATCACAATCTGGATCTCTAACACCAAACATTTTAGAGGGTAGGTGAGAAGATGGTGCTGTTAAGGATACTCTACAAAGCATCTATAATTTAATATCTGGTGGCAAAATTAAATATGCGATGATGACAGGCTAGAAGACCACATGCTTTCCAATTACTGACTGCAGAGCCAGTTTTACTTTTTTCACAGGATCTGAAGTACTGTTACTCAGCTTCATGAAAGGAAACCAAATGAGGAATCACTTAATGAGGTTAGATGTTATTGTTCAATAATGTCACAGTTCAACATTAATCAAATAAAAACCTGCTAAAAATACTTCATGATCATATTTCGCTTTCCTGTCCATCTATCTATTATTTATGTTAAGCTCATAAACTTGTGTCCATACTATTTACTGCTATTTGAATTTAAATTTAGTTAAAAAGTGAAGTCTGTGCATGTGTATTGTTTTACTAAATATACTAAAAAAAACACTTCAGTGTATCACAGATTAATTAGACACATTTGTTCTTTGAGAAGAGTATAACAATACAAAGTACAAAGTACTTCTTCTTTTTCCTTTTTTTATTTGATTTTAAAGTGAAAAGTGTTGTTGTGTAATTTATCAATGAAGATGTAAGTTACTTTAAGTACAATCATACAGTGGTTAAAAAAAAGAGCCTGAGGAAAGTTACTGGCCTTGAACACAAAAACATTTCAAGATGTTGCACACTGCAAAATTCGTCTGACACAATCGCTGATGTGACATGATTAAAAACTTTAAAAATTGTCATTAACATTTTAATACGTTTATAGTGGACACTGTAATCTGTAGAATTTTACGCTCTAGCTCACTAAAAGCTTCTTAACAGTTTTACTTGTCCTTTTTCAGGCTGCTTTGCCAATCGTACGGCTTGTCAGACCTTTATAAATGATGCAACAAAATACATGAAGTTTTAGTGTTCTACAGTCTATTTTCTGCAGCTTGTGATTCACTGTGCTGCAGTATCCTTTACCTTGACATACACTCACCCTCACACATGCGAATAAACACGTTCTCTTTTTTCATCTCCTCAACACCTTAATTAAATTAAGCTTTACGCAACGTGGTTGTTCGATCATCCAAAGACTTTCCTGCCAAGTTTCGCTGAGTAGGAACGCAAGGAAGAATATTAAATGAGCTCCAAAATGACTCTGAAATAGCTGTGGCATATCAGTGTGCTTTAACTGCAAGAGAGAACTTGCAAATTTGTTTGGTGCTTTGAAGAAGAGTGGGAGTGGATGGGTCTATTACTCAGTACATGTTCAGGGCTTATATGAGATCCTGTTAGTGAAGCAAAAAGAGAATAACAATAGAAAAGACTTTAGATTTACTACACAGTGTCAGCACCCTCTGGGCAAATAACGAGTACGCTTGCATTAGCCAACTGATTTTTCATTCAGTATTCATTCACGCATATAAAAAAGAACTCAGTCACAAACTTTCTACATAATATATTAACAAAGCTTTTAAAAGATGGCAAATGCAAAAACACAAACCTATATTGTTATCAGGATTGTTCACCCAAAAATGAATGTTTTGTAATTAGCCACCCTCATGCATTTCAAACCTATATGTCTTTGTTTCTTGAAAACACAAGAAGATAAATCATGTAGTATCTAGTGGGAATGAACAGACCTTAATTTAAAGGTGACATGCAATTTCTGTACCAAATGGAACTGCAAAGATAATGATTATTTCCAAACAGGTTTCCAAAATATTCCCATTTCTGTTAAAAAAAAAAAAAAAGAAGCCCTTGCTTGAGATAATTTTGGGATTTGGAAGAGACAATGAGTTCCTTACAGCCATGGTATAATATATACACCGTGTCTATATTGGACGCGACAGCTTGAGGCTGTCTACACTGGATGTGACAAAATGACGTTGCCAATTATTTGAACTTTGCGTCAGTGCGTCATAAATAGAACAAGGCATTAGTTAACCGTCAGGGATTTGTCGTGTCGTGCCGCGCCTCATACAGTGTTGACAGCATCACTGATTATAAAGGGTTCTACAGTGCTTGAAATGAATTAAAAAAAAAGAAGTGCAGGTGGCCAGTTGCATAAACATAGCCACTATGTTAAGACAGTGTCTTAAGAACTAGTTTGTCTAACTACCAGTTAGCCAAGGGGTAATCTGTCTTACTCCTTAGATTCAAATTAGACTAATCTACCTTTCATAACATACTTAAAAAAATTATGACCAGTCTTGAAGGTTAAAAAAAAAAAAAAAAATGACGACTGACTTTTTACAACTGAGCTGTTTATGCAACCGGCCCTGGACGCAAGTCATTATTCTCTGCATTAGCACTGTTTTAAACTTGCTTTCGCCTGCTGGTCCCTTAGACTTTCCAGAAATTTACCGGTTTAAAATTATGTGATCACAAAAACATGCTTCTTTTCATTTTTGTTAAAATGTTTGATGATTTGAGAGCTCGGTTTCATGAAACTGCAGATCAACAGCACAATTTTCTGTTTCTATTTCTGTTCTGTTTCTATTCATACGCTGAAATTGACGCTGACTTTGCCATACATGTCTTTGTGCATATAATATGCAGTTTTCGCGTTCATATTAGAAAGTCACTGGGGGTTTGGTAGCTTGCTCAAGGGCACCTCAATCATGGTATTGAAGGTGGAAAGAGCACTGTTCCCCACAATCCCCACCTTCAATTCCTGTCGGTGCAGAAATCGAACCGGCGACCTTTGTGTTACAAGCCTGACTCTCTAACCATTAGGTCAGGACTTCCCCACATACACTGTTGCGTATCATACGCCAAAGTCAATTTTTGAGTATAAATAGTATCCTACGCCAAATAGAAACAGAAAAGCGTGCTATTAATATGCACTTTAATGAGATTGGGTGACAAACCCTGAAGTAGACTGACGCCACTTGCATTCATTCACATGATTTGTCGAGATGAGAGGTGACCCCTCCTGGTAGTGTGATTTATATAGTGAATTTCTAATCACCCAGACACCAACGCTTTGACTCTGAGTACCAGCAACATGTCAGAATTGCTGGTATGTACGAAAAAGTGTCAGTGCGCAAAAGGCTAAAATATAGAAGTGCCAGTACCAAACCGTGCGTACCAGCCCACTTCAAGCATTGGTTCTTAGGTATTTTGTTATGTTGGGCTACACTGCTAACATTCGATGTAGACAAGGTATCACAGACAAATATGGAATATTAAAGTTTGGTTTTTTTTCTTCATGACATCATGACATGAGAGATCAAATCTTTTGTCATATAAGAGGTCATTGTACCGTTAAAATATACTACAAGTTTAATAGTTTAAAACGTCCTCCTCATTATAAACAGAATTTGTTTAATCAAGCTCCAAAAACAGCTCATTTGAATCTGAGGTGGCATGTGATGTCACAAAGGCACAAATATTTGCATATATTTACAGCCGGCAGAGCAAGACATCAACAAATAGTCGTCATCTCAACATAGGCCCCATCCATTATCATCCAGTTGCTTATTGGCTGACACTTGTTCACAAAAGCAAATAGAACCGATTATAATAACTGCTGCTATATACAGTATACAGATGTGCATCCACTTTCTCACAGTCTATGCGCTTTCAAATCTATATGTCTTTGTTTCTTGAAAACACAAGAAGATACATCTAGCAGAATGTTCACACTGCTCTTTTTCAAAAAAAAAAATAGAAGCATCTAGTAGTATCTAGTGGGAATGATCAGACCTCAATTTAAAGGTGACATGCAATTTCTGTACCAAATGGAACTGCAAAGATAATGATTATTTTCAAACAGGTTTCCAAAATACTCTCATTTTTGTTCTAAAAAAAAGAAAAAAAAGTAGCCCTTGCTTGAGATAATTTTGGGATTTGGCAGAGACAATGAGTTTTGACAGCTCGCTATTGTATGAGGTGGTGATTTCATATGAATTTATACAGTGCAAATTGAACAAAAACGTATGATTTTTAGGAAATGAAGAGCCATAACACTACCCCTAAACATAACTGTTACTGTGGATTAAGCATATCCTACAAAAATGTACAAATGAGATTGTAAAAAAACCATGAGACTGAGGCTGTAACAATTCACATGATTAATCACCAAGTAGCCAAAACTTAAAATAGTTACAAAATGCCATGAGGTGTTGGTTTTGATAACCTTACAGCCATGGTATAATATATACACCGTGTCTACACTGGACGCGACACCTGTGAACGTTGCCAAATATTTGAACTTTGTGTCAGTACATTATAAATAGAACAAGGCATTAGTTAACCGTCAGGGATTTGTCGTGTGGTGCCGCACCTCATACAGTGTTGACAGCATCACTGATTATAATGGGTTCTACAGTGCTTGAAATGAGTTTAAAAAAAAGTGCCGGTGGCCAATTGCATAAACATAGCCACTATGTTAAGACAGTGTCTTAAGAACTAGTTTGTCTAACTACCAGTTAGCCAAGGGGTAATCTGTCTTACTGTCGTCTTACTCTTTAGATTCAAATTAGACTAATCTACCTTTTTATAACATACTTAAAAAAAAATTATGACCAGTCTTGAAGGTAAAAAAAAATAAAAAAAAATTATGCAACCGGCCCTGGATGCAAATCATTATTCTCTGCATGAGCCCTGTTTTGAACTTGCTTTCGCCTGCTGGTCCCTTAGACTTTCCAGAAGTTTACCGGTTTAAAATTATGTAATCCCAAAAACATGCTTCTTTTCATTTTTCACGTTAAAATGTACGATGATTCGAGAGCTCGGTTTCATGAAAGTGCATATCAATAGTACGATTTTCTGTTTCTATTTCTGTTTCTATTCATACGCTAAAATTGACGCCTTTTTTTGATGTCATACTTGATGACCCATACTCGAAATTGCACACACACACACAGCAGTGAGAAGTGAACAAACACACCCTGAGCAGTGGGCATTGCCGGGGAGCAATTGGGGGTTCGGTACCTAGCTCAAGGGTACCTCAGTCATGGTATTGGAAAGAGTGGAAAGAGTGGAAAGAGTGGAAAGAGCGCTGTTCGTTCCCCACAATTCCTGTCGGTGCAGGAATCGAAACGGCGTGTTACAAACCCGACTCTCTAACCATTAGGCCATGACTTCCCCACATACGCTGTTGCATATCATACACCAAAGTCAATTTTTGAGTACAAATAGTAGCATACGCCAAATTGAAACAGAAAAGCTTGCTATTATTACGCACTTTCATGAGTTCGGGTGACACACCCTGAAGTAGACCGACTCCACTTGCATTCATTCACATGATTTGTTGAGATAAGAGGTGACCCCTCCTGGTAGTGTGATTTATATAGTGAATTTCTAATCACCCAGACACTAACGCTTTGACTCTGACTACCAGCAACATGTCAGAAGTGCCGGTATGCACGAAAATAAAGTGTCAGTGTGCAAAGGGCTAAAATATTGAAGTGCCAGTACCAAACCGTGCGTACCAGCCCACTTCAAGCACTGGTTCTAAGGTATTTTGTTACGTCGGGCCACACTGCTAACATTCTATGTAGACAAGGTATCACAGACAAATATGGAAAATTAAAGTTTTTTTTTTCTTCATGACATCATGACATGAGAGATCAAATTTACCTTGATCATTTGTGTATAAGAGGTCATTGTACCATTAAAATATCCTACAAGTTTAATAGTATAAAACGTCCTCCTCATGATAAACAGAATTTGTTTAATCAAGCTCCGAAAACAGCTCATTTGAATCTGAGGTGGCATGTGATGTCACAAGGGCACAAATATTTGCATATATACACTGCCTGCAGAGCAAGACATCAACAAATAGTCATCATCTCAACATAGGCCCCACCTATTATCATCCAGTTGCTTATTGGCTGACACTTGTTCACAAAAGCAAATAGAACCGATTATAATAACTGCCGCTATATACAGTATACAGATGTGCATCCACTTTCTGACATATCAGCTGACCAATCAGTATGCCCCGCCCCCCTTAGTTACTGTTGCTCACTAGGACAAACAAATGGAGTTGCCAGCAATGATAGCTGTCAGTGTGAAAACCTTGTCCCAACATGATACATTTTGGACATAGAAGGACCACCTCTCATTGAGGAACTTTCAAGCGGGACTTATATATGCCACAGAGGGCATATTTACATTTATAAAAGATTTTAAAATAAATATGGTGGATAACAACATTAATTTGGAAGCGAGAGTTTACAGATCGCAATGCAAGCGGAAGAAGCTTCAGGTTACGGTCATCACGTTTGCAAATTGCAACGTCCAATATCATCACTGTTCATGTACCACAGTGTAGGATTTTATTAAGGAGAGACACTAAAATGTAGACCTTTGTTCATGTGTTTTTGACCTACACTGTACATGACGTAAGAAGAGTTAGCTATGTCAGCACTGAATCACTAATTTTAACATCAGCTAGTTTTAGCCAGAGATTCCTTGTTGACGCACAAGATGACATTAACGTTCTGCTTGAGCAGATGAAATTGTAACTTAATAAGAGTATGACAACAAGAAAATTAATGTTTAATAATAAAATAACTTCCAATAAATTCCATTGCCTATTCTCTCAGGATACCTAAAATCAGTTTTACCATTTTTGTAGTATAAACACCATTAAACCAGTTAGAGCTTCAGATCTTCCAATGTTTCTCTATGGCGCTGAAAGCTAAAGAGGTGTTAGTTCTGATTCCTGTGCAACTGATACTCAACTGCCATTGGCTCATTAGCATTTGAGTGGAGGGGCTTACCAATAGGTCAATTACTGCCTTAGAGGACCCACCCCTTAAAATTAATAATTTTTAGATAAAGGGTCAGAATGAGGGTTGAAAAAACATAATTATTTATATATATATATATATATTTGTTTTTTTTTTGTTTTTGTTTTTGTTTTGTTTTTTTGTGCAAAAAACTTTAACATTATAAGTGAACCTCGAGGAACATATTAAAGGAGAAGTTCACTTCCAGAACAAAAATTTACAGATAATTTAGTCACCCCCTTGTCGTCCAAGATATTCATGTCTTTCGTTCATCAGTCGATAAGAAATTATGTTTCAGGAATTATCTCCATATAGTGGACTTCAGTGGTGCCCCAAGTTAGAATGTCCAAAATGCAGTTTAAATGCAGCTTCAAAGGGCTCTAAATGAAGGGTCTTATCTAGCAAAACATTCTGTCATTTTCTAAACAAACTGACAATTTATAGACGTCTTTAACCTCAAACGTTCGTCTTGTCTATTCTCTGCGATGTGCATGTGAACTCTGTGTAAACCGGGTCAATACAGTTAGGGTATGTTTAAAAACTCCTATCTCATTTTCTCGCCCAAAATCGAAGTAGAAGTTGTTTAGAAAATGACCGATCGTTTCGCTAGATAAGACTCTTCTTCCTCAACTGAAATCGTTTAGAGTCCTTTGAAGCTACATTTAAACTGCATTTTGGAAGTTCAAACTTGGGGGCACCATTAAAGTCCACTATATGAACATAATTTCTGAAATGTTTTCCTCAAGAAACTTCATTTAAGTAAAGAAGCATAAAACACAAACATCTTGGATGACAAGGGGGTGAGTAAATAATCTGTAAATTTTTGTTCTGGAAGTGAAGTCAGTGAACTAAAAATAACAAAAAAAAATCCATGTCATGACCTCTTTAAATCCATTACACACTTTAAATTCTCAATCATGCAAAAACCTGGCACAAATTTCTTTCAATTCTTTACATGAAGCAACCGTATGGCTTTAGAAGATTTGGAATGACACAAAGAGGGTGAGTAAATGATGACAGAATTTCCATTTGAACGATTTAATTTGATACATTACCGAAACACTTTGCCTTGCAGGTCAAGGTTAATGTTATTCCCTTTATGTATGTGCATATGATTACATGGGTAAGTGCATGTGCGTGTGTGCATTCATCATTTAATTTGTGTGTGTGATGTGTTGCTAGGGTGAGCTGTATATCTCAGTTCTGATTAAAGACATGAGGCAGAAAGCAGCTCTGTTCACTCTGCCAAGCTTCGGAGTGCTGCTAATTGATGAGATCTAGGAAGAAAAGAGTGATGGCTGAATTAATATCTCTCTCTCTCTTTAGCTTTCCATCTACCTCTCTCACCCGCTCTCTCCAGCTTTCTTGGCAGACGCTACTGCAGTGGCTAAGAGTAAAGCTCCTGCAGAGGGGAAACTGTCTTTCTCTGTAGAGCACATATTCATTACCGTATAACAAAAGCTACAGGTCCCCTCTAATATTTCTCGGCACAAATTCAAAGAGCCCATTAATGGGTACCAGTGCATTTCAGGACAGATTCAGAATGCTGTTTTAGACCTTGTAATTAGTGCATAACATACATAATGAATAAACTAAAGCACACACAGAATATCAGAAGATGAAAAGCAATGAACCAGCATTGTAAGCCTTCAGCAATGTTCTGCAGATGCGATTCAATTATTTATTTTAAATCAATAAGAAGAACTGGGAAACCTACCATTCTCTAGTTGCTTGGAGGAGAAAGTCATAATTATCAGTCAGTCAATATCGCTCAAGTTATATGTATATTGGGTATCTTTGCCTGTTTTACTATCACACAAAAATTGTAATTCATATAGTTAATCTAGATTTGCTTTTTACAGTTTAAATTGAAAGTTCAGGATAAGTTTCACGAGTCAGATAATTAGAATTGAGGGTTATTTAGTTTCTTAACCCTGTGAATAATAGTAATAGTATGCTTGTCTTTGCAAACGCCACAAAGAACTACAGTAAAGAAAAAAAGGAACATCCACAAATATGACCTTGTCATATAACACTTACAAAAAAGAACAGGCTGAAATTGGTTTAAGGGCAAAACCTGTCATGAGGAGACACTTTTTCAAGTCATCAGCTGGCAGCAAACAACATCATAGTTAACAACCTTCATGAGCTGATAAGACCATACTTCATATCATATTAAAGAGCATCTGATGTGTTTATGAAGTTCTCTGGCTGTGAAATCCACACAGATGCTTTTTACACTAATTTGATATGTCCATAAAGGATGATCCATTGGCATACTGTATAATTCTATGATCCAATTATGCATAATTTCCTACAAGGCACTGAATAGTGAAACTGGCTCATTGTCAAAGGCGTGTGTAGAGTTTTCAAAAATACAGGTCCTCGTCTCTTGCTGGATCTAAAAAACGTACAGTGATTTATAATATGATTTTGCATTCTGTGATTTGAGGTATATGAGCTGCTGTGATTTACATTTCCACTTTCAGTGTGTTGCTACACAGTTACAAGGGTGTTCTTGTTGGTTGCTAGGATGTCAGTAGATGTTTTAGGTGGCTGCTTGTGGACCCAAAGCTTCTATGATATTGTGCTCTCTATTTATGGCTCTATTTTTTTTTTCATCCATTTTATCGTCCACCAGATAAATTAGTCTGATCACAGAAAGATAACATTGTCCTTGTCACAAACGTTGTAAGTTACAGTACAAGCAACACTGTGAAGGTTATAGAAGAATGGAGGAAGACAACAAAGTTAAAGCATTTGGATTACAAGGATAGTAAAACCTGAAATTATCTACAATGGCAGGGACAAACCAATGACCCCTAAAATTTAGATATAAAATAAGATTTAAATAAGATTTAATTCAGCAAATGTATAATAATCTAGTACTCGGTATGTCCTCCAGAACTTTAAGTATGCTGCTCTGACTCTTCTTGGCACTGAGTATACCAGTTCATGACAAAATGCCACATCTGCCCTGTTTAACTCTTGGAAGACAACCTCCTTAAATGCCCTGGTGCCCCACAGCTGCTCAAGCGTGTTAAGATTGAGTGAAACACATGTCCACTGAGGGATTTTCACCTTGGGAGAATGAATATTTGTTTTTGTATTACAGTACATCACACAGTGGTGTGTGAATTCATGACAGCAATGGTAAAGCACAACTCACTCACACCTTCAGCACTCATACATCACTATATAAGAGCTTTACTACCATTGAACGTCACTATGGGAACCAGACACTTCTCACTGTACTCCTCCTCTAGCAACACCAGAACATTTTGGATGCTTTTGGATCTAAAATGA
This sequence comes from Labeo calbasu, assembly GCA_019740295.1. Classification (NCBI taxonomy): domain Eukaryota; kingdom Metazoa; phylum Chordata; class Actinopteri; order Cypriniformes; family Cyprinidae; genus Labeo; species Labeo calbasu. Next base: position 24,176 of record JAHKKF010526595.1, read on the forward strand.
TTAACTTGGTCTCTTGAGACCAGAGTATGGATTCCCAGAAGTCTATATTTTGTAAATATGGGCCTTGGAAGAGGTTAAATAAGTTTATTGTGTTTTGGCTACAGTAGGTAATTCTAGTGGTGACAACAACCATGCATGTCACTTCTGCTGGCTCTGTTTTACTCTGTGAGATAAAGTGTCACTCTTTTCACAGCTTTTGCCAGCTCTAAGACACTTGCATGGTTTTGCTACTGCTCATTTTCTAGCAAAAACTCACTTATCAATAAATGAAAACTTAAAGTCAAGACCTGTTTAATTTTAGGAGTCTTGGCACAAGTCCATTGTTTTTGAACGCTGGTGTTACTTCTGCTATATTTTCACACTTAAAACAATAATTTGGTATTCCTCTTGTACCATTGTCCACTTTTATACTAAGAAATAAGTCAGATGGCAGTTCTCTCCCAAGCGGTTTCACTGTTGCCAGGATTAAGTGTGATTATGATTCAGAAGGCTATATAACACTTTTAATTGTGAGGAAATTACTTGTCTTCAAGTTTTGATTCAATGTACTTACCTATTGATCAAAAATTGCCACTAAATTTTCTTTTTTAGTTTTATTTAGTAACTTTTTTAGGAGGATGTACTCATTTTGCAACAAAACATTTTGTCACTTTGATAATAAAATCCTTTTTTCCAGAATAATTTTAACATTTTCCTTTGGTAATTGATCAAGCAAGCTTGTTGGAACATTATATCTCCAAAGAATCCTAAACATGTCTTCTAACTAAAGAGTAATTGCTAAAGTTGCTACATTTTAGAGAGGGTGTACTGATTTATGCTGTGCTCTCTCTCTCTCTCTCTCTCTCTCTCTCTCTCTCTCTCTCTCTCTCTCTATATATATATATATATATGTGTGTGTGGGTGTGTGTGTGTGTGTTGATACGTTAATACATAATATAAATGTTGCTTTGTCAGCCAGCCAGCTTTTTTTCAACAAAATAATGCTGAACATAACCTGTTTAACTTTACATATAATAATAAAAATATATGATGAGTGAAAACAAAACACAGGATGAACTTCTAATTTCACAAATAAATGTATGTGTTTTATATTCCTGATACCTCTTTAGCTTTATACTGTAATGCCGAACTGACAAACTGTGGTTCCACCAGACTGAGTTTATGTCATGGGTCTTGTGACCAAATCTGGAATATAGTACACAAGACATATTGACTTGTAGATAATTTGATGATACTTTTAGGGTGGCTTTTATGTTTTGCTCATTTTGGAGCTTATAAAGACAGTTTTGTTCCAATGAAGCATATAAGTCGTACAGGTTTGGAATAACATTTGGGTGAGTAAATGATGACAGCATGTTTATTTTTGGGTGAAGTACCCCTTTTATAACTAGGTCTGTTAAAGTCCCTAGCATTGAGTATGAGAAATTAGTATCTCAGCAAACTCCCACTAAAAAGAGAGAGAGATCTATCAATTTATCTGTCAGTTTATGGCAAATACAGACTTAAAGAGAATTATAAAGTGACTCCAATATTTCAGAAAGAAAATACGTCCTCAAATATTTCCATCCTCTTGAGTTGTTCGACAGGTCAGGTTAGCTGTTAGATCATATTTACAGCCAGCCCAGCAGGGGACGAGATTTCTCTCTTAAACCCAGAGGAAGGCCTGTGGATTGAGGCTGGTTGCTTGAGTAAGTTTTGATCTACATACTCAGAGAGGCAGACGCACACAGAGCAGAGAGCCATCAAGCACACAAATCCCACTCTATTAAAAATGCAACATAGAAAATCATTTTCACACACACAATCCCAAACAGCAAGAGTCAACCATTAGTGACACCCACCTGAATCGCTTTGGACTTCAGACCGAACAAGCAGAATCTTCCAAGAACAACAAAGACTCCAGCAGCACTTGAAGTCATGCAACAGAATAGTACATCAGCTTATTTCAACAATAAAGTATACTTGCACACTTTAAGTGTATCTCAAAGACCAAAATAGGTGTTACAGTTTCTATATATGCATTCAGATTTAAGCTCTTTTTACTTCCCCAAAGACACATATAATCCTGTAAATGTAAATGGGATGAAGGCCTTCCAAAATGCTCATATCTGCGTAGTTCTGATATGCAGATTTTTATTTCTTGGTATCTGGTTCAAACAGAACTGAAATGGAGACCATTATCATGCTACAGCTTCATGTGGAGGACAGACAGAAATGTAAGTAAATATTTGATGAAAATCTCGCCATTTACTATAGCTCTCAAATTTCATTCCTGCTTGTGTACATTAATTTTTTTTTTTTCTTTTTTTTTTTTTTTGGCGTGTCTTGTTGCTTATAGCATTATCTTTACCAATCCAGGAAGACTTTGGGTGAAAAATTCTTTCAGTAGCAAGAATACTGAAAAGTACTACCCAACTTACTTACCAATAAAATGCCAATTTAACAAGCAGATTTAAGGTTATTCAGATGTTAAAGGTTCTTTATGGAACCAATTGAACAAAAAAGGTTCTTCTATGGCATCGTGAAGCACCTTTATATTTAAGATTGTAATGTTATACATCTAATCCCTGATGTTCCTTCCACTCACCACCAGAGTGCCCCACCACTCTGACTATTTCTAATCAGACTGCATTTCCCAGAAACCCCTGCCTAGGAACCAATTAAGGACTCCTCCCATTTCCCTTCAGGAGGACTATTTAAGCTGCACACTCTCTCACACACACAGGACTAAGTGTTCAATGTTTGTTAGCCTTTAGCACAGGGGGTGTCAAACTCGGTTTCTGGAGGGCCACAGCCCTGCAGGGTTTAGGTTTAACCCTTATTAAATGCACCTGATTTGGAGCAGGTTTAAAAGTAAACTCTGCAGGGCTGCAGCCCTCCAGGAACTGAGTTTGACACCTGTGCTTTAGCATATTCCTAGCTTCTGTGTTTCTTCCTGTGTTTTCCTAGTTTCTTAGTTTTGCCCTGCCTGTGTTTTGACCCTGCACTGTTTTCTTAATTCTGATTGTTTGCTGCCTGCCCTGACCATTGCCTGTTATCTCGATTACTCTTTTGCCTTGCCTTGCATATTTTTGTTTGCCACTGTTTAACTTCACCTGTCTAACTACGCTCTTAATAAAGCCTTGCATTTGGATCCTCGACTCTGTTGTCACGACTCCCTACATTACTACGTTATCACTGTTCAGGAAATACTAGTGATCTGGGCCATTAAGTGTTATTTTAAACATCTATCAAAATTATATAACCTGACATAAAGGAGTTCCGGCAGAGAAACTAGGTAACACTTGGCTAATAGTGTTACGATGCATAATGCATTTTATGACCATGTTCACAGTAAAACGTATCAGATATCTTAATGTTGTGATTACTAATTAAATGGTAATTTTTTCAGTTGTAGATTTTTTTTTTCCCTTTATTTATATGACATTTTATACCAGGGGTGCTCAACCCTGTTCCTGGAGATCTACCTTCCTGCAGAGTTCAGCTCCAACCTTAATCAAACACACCTGAACCAACTAATTAAGATCTGAATGAGCACTTGATAGTTACAGACAGGTGTGTTTGATCACGGTTGGAGCTAAACTCTGCAGGAAGGTAGATCTCCAGGAACAGGGTTGGGCACCCCTGCTTTATTCACCTTATTTTTCCCATAAGAGTGTGTGCAGCCATTGTACATTTTTTGTGTCTGGCTTCCAGTCTCATCCACTTCCAGCTATTTTTAGCTGCAAAAAAAGCTTGTTTTGCTGCTTGATATTGCAAACTGGTCTGTCTTACCATACTATTTTAATGAATTATCTTAATTATGAACACACTGGTTTGTAGTGCAAACTGTTTTACCGTTTACTGCACTTTGATATTCTTCTCATTATTTCCCTATGGTGGATTATGAACCTGACGTCTAACACATTACCAGAAAACAGCTTACTTCCGCATTGAAAAATAAGGTGGATACAATACAGATTGTTTCAAAGCAGCATTACAGTGTTAAACAAGAAAAAGATGAATTAATTGTGCAAAGACAATTCAATTCTGCTGTAAAGCAGCTCTTGAAAGACAACAGTAAATAGCCATGAAAACAGTTCATTGTTGATTTAGTTCAGTTCAGTCCATCAATTATGGAATAACTTGAATTGATCTGTAAAGCAGCTCTGGAGAAAACAGTGACGTCATCATCCAGCTTCAGTTCAATTCTCATCCAATAGTGTCCATGCAGTCAAGTCAATAATATTACCAAACATTAAGTGTCCCTAACTAAGTAAGCTCCAACTGTAACAGATAAGTGACAGAAGAAAAACATCCTTGGGAGAAACCAGACTAACCTGCGTGTCTGTGTTACTGAATGGCGTAGACGCGCAGTTTTGTTTACTACACACATATGCATGATGCTCACTGTGTTTTCAGCCTCTGCTGCCTAATATATGAGTACATGAACACATTAACATAATCTCTAGACTTGCTCTGAGAGTTACTACTACTACTAATAAAAATATTATTAAAACAATGTCTAAGGAATACTTACAAGAAAAAAAAAATTATATATATATAT
>JAHKKF010526596.1:0-10865 GCA_019740295.1 Labeo calbasu
AGTTACTTTGTAGCGAGTAACACAATGTTGTAATGCATTACTTTTAAAAGTAACTTTCCAAAAAATGTAACTTTCTATGTTAAAAACAAACAAACAAACAAGTAAGCCCAGCACAGATGAGAAAAAGTAACATAAAAATAACGTAACACATCACTTTCTACGAAAAGTAACTTAGTAACACAGTTAAACACTTTTTAGGGAGTAACACAACATTGTAATGGTTTACTTTTTAAAGTAACTTAAGCAAGCCCAGCACAGATGACAAAGAGTAATGCAAAAGTAATGTAACGCATCACGTTACATAAAAAAGTTACTAAGTAACACCAATTAATTACTTTTTAGGGCGTAACACAATATTCTAATGCTTTAATTTTAAAAGTAACTTTCGAAAAATATATATTTTTCTATATTAAAAACAAAACAAACAAGCAAGCAAGCAAGCACAGATGAGAAAAAGTAACGCAAAAGTTAAGCAACACATCACTTTCTACAAAAAGTAACTAAGTAACACAATTAATTATTATTTAGGGAGTAACACAACATTGTAATGGTACTTTTTAAAGTAACTTAAGCAAGCCCAGCACAGATGACAAAGAGTAATGCAAAAGTAATGTAACACATCACGTTACATAAAAAAGTAACTAACACAATTAGTTACTTTTTAGGGAGTAACACAATATTGTAATGCTTTACTTTTAAAAAGTAACTTTCCAAAAATGTAAGTTTTTATACTAAAGGTAAACAAGCAATCCCCGCACAGATGAGTAAAATTAACGTAAAAGTAATGTAAGGCATCACTCTCCATTAAAGTAACTATGTAACACAATTAGCTACTTTTTATGGAGCTTTTTATGTAACACAATATTGTAATGCTTTACTTTTAAAAGTAACTTTCCAAAAAATATAACTTTCCATATTAAAAACAAACCAGAACAGATGAGAAAAAGTAATGCAAAAGTAACAAAGCCTAGAACAGATAAGAAAAAGTAATGCAAAAGTAATGCAATGCATTAATTTCCATAAAAAGCAGCTAAGTTACACAGTTACTTATTGTCATGCTTTACTTATAGTAACTTTCCAAAAAATGTAACTTTCTAAATTAAAAACGAACAACGAAGCCCAGCACAGATGAGAATAGTAATGAAAAGATAATTTAACGCATCAATTTTCATAAAAAGTAACTAAGTGGCAGTTATTTCGTTTTAAGGAAGTAACACAATATTGTAATGCTTTACCTTAAAAGTAACTTTCCAAAAAATATAAGTTTTTATATTAAAAGCAAACAAGCAAGCCCAGCACAGATGAGAAAGAGTAACGCAAAAGTAACGTCATGCATACATTTCCATAAAAAGTAACACAATTAGTTACTTTTTAGGGAGTAACACAATATTCTAATGCATTACTTTTAAAAGTAACTTTCCCCAACACTGGTCACAGTGCTTAGTAGTAAAAATCAATTAAATTTGATTTACCTCCAGTCAACAAGTCTTTTTATCTTAAACAATGAGAGATAAAGATACATTTTTGCAATTATAGCTTCTCTTTGTTGCTTTGTTGATGTTTGTTTGTATTGATGGGTCGATTCTTTTATCCGTGTTGAGGACATGAAAAATACTCTGATGCAAAACAAGTTAATCTAAGATTTAATCAATGCACAAGATGACAGACATATTACGAGGCCTGATTACAGGCGTGCATTAATGGATTTTACAGTCGCCTGTTAATATCCCCTGTGACATGATAAGTGTATGAAATGTCTATACCAAATGGGCCATATTTTTTCATTTGACACTCCAAATAAACAGCGCCACAAACCAAGCTCAGTGGGATAGTGTTCGTATAAGTAGATTACGGTAGTGGGTCAGCTTTATGTCCGGTAATGACTTTAGTCATCATTTAGGTCCTTTTAGCGTTTGTTTCCCCAACACAAATACAAATAAGCGTCTCGAAAATGATGAGTAGTGTGATCCATTGACTGTTGTAATGGAGATTTTGTTTAACGGTGGGATGAGATGGCTCTGTGTTTAAGAGAAAGATGTGGAAAAACCCAAGTCACGTTCATTTAAATCAGTCTAATTCTTTTAAATGTCTAATTGAAGTAATAAGAGTTGCCTCTGAGGGACAGATGTACTATAATGACACATTGTGGCGCCCACAGTAGGGCCTTTCATCTGCTTTTTGAGTACGTATGGGCTCTTAAACCGTGATTTTTCCATTTCTTTATCGTCTCGAATGCTCCACGCCAGACATACTCATTGGTTTCCAGTTATGTATCACCTACCGACCCCAGCGGCTCCTCATAAGGTTCACTAGTTCCTCCAACCAGACACGAGGAGTTTTGGACAGCCGTAGTGTTTCTCATGCCGGTCTCATTTGTTATGTTTGGCTTTTTCCGTGTTGTTTTTCGGGCGTGTTTCGCTGTAGGTAATTACCAACTTTTGTACGTAGTCAGGAACTGGAGTGAGGTCACTATTATTTGAGGTCGTAAATATTTGGACAATCATTATTTGAAAGACTCCGTACAAATTGCCCGCTTCCTTATATTTTCTTTACGGCACATTTCCAAGCGCTTAACGTTGGACAAGAAAACAGTCTTTCGGTCAGTTCTGGGTTAAAAACGCAGAGCTGTATGTTTGCGTATAGATTTTCAGATATTCTTTACATTATCTCTGTTCCTGAGAACATTAGTGAGGAGATCGAAAAATAATTGTGTTTGCTTTTGTAGCAGTCTCACATAAAGTCCAGTCCACTTTGCAGCTTATTATTAGCCCGCTGATTATTTCTCAAACTGAACTCAGAAAAGTAAAATAAGCAGTTTTCACTTGAATATGTAGGGCCAGTGCTACTGTGGCTTAATTTTCAAAGCTTTCATGGAAAATGTTGCCAAATGTAGTGACTAGTCCTGAAAAACAAAAGCATCTTAACCCTCTGGGTTCTGAGGGGCTTTTGGGGCCCTGGAGAAGTTTTGACATGCCCTGATATTTGTGTTTTTTTTTTCTCAGTATCTTAAAAACATATTAATGGTTATAGTCTGAATACAGTGTAATCAGCACAAACTGTGCTACAGTAATATGTGAGCAGCATGAATGTACATTTTGTGTTTTTGAGATTGATCTTCCAGTCTGTTCTGTTTCAGCTGATGCATGAATAAAACTTTGCGTGAATCCCTGAATACAAACTTTGTGTACTTTTGATATTTTACAAAATTGACGAAAACAAGTTATGACAGCCACTAGAAACAGGAGTAGAAACTTAATTTTACAGTTAGATTACAATTAGAAGTTAATGTAAATATTGCTGTATGTGCAGTTTACAGATTTGCATAGAAGTTTTTATTTGAGTGTTGATTATACTTTATTTATCATAACCTTTAATATTATAGTAATATGCAAGTAATAAGGCTCCCTATGTAGTTTACAACATAAACCTGTTTTGTGTGTGTATGCGTGTGTGTTTGTGTGTGTACCGTTGCATCTGTAGAATCAGTGGTGGACAGTAATTAAATATTTTCACCTTCTCACTGTACTTAAGTACTTTTTGCAAGTATCTGTACTTTATCTGGGTATTTTTGTATTTTTTACTCCACTACATGTCTTAAAAGCGTGTAATTCCTTGTTATGTTTAAAATACTTAAAATTAAAATGTCTTATAATTTTACACATTTTGCCCTATGGGACATCTGTTTTTACAGTATATTTTTTGTAAAAACATTCAGTTTCCCCACATTTTTAAATACTACTTATATATATATATATATATATATATACAAAAATATGAGATCATTATTTACAAAAACTCAACATAAATGTAAATTTGTTTCTAAACACTTTAAATACTGAAAATGTTAAGCATGTTAAGGAAATGAATACATTTTAATATAAATCATGGTCGCACCACATGACAATTTTTTCTTTTTTTTTTCTTTTACTACATTTATCAGTGGCAGACAGTAATAAACTATTTTTTTACTTTCTTAGTGTACTTAAGTACATTTCTCAAGTAGCTGTACTTTATCTGGTTATTTTTGTACTTTTTACTCTACTACATGCTATAAAAACATGTCATTCTTCATTATATTTAAAATACTTAAAATTTCTTATAATTTACCTATTTTGCCCTATGAGACATCTGTTTTTACAGTATATTGTTTGTAAAAACATTACATTTTTCCTCATTTTTAAATACTGTTATAAATCCTTAAATAGATTTTTATTGATATAAGGCCTTTACGTCATTTGGAGCAACCACCCATCATGTGGTGCGACCAATAATAGAAATAACTGTATTAAATTAAAATTAAAATATCTAATTTTTGTGGTTGAAATATGAATAATTGCTACAGTGTGCTTTTAATTATTTTTTACCAGTTTTGTACACTTAAAAAAATAAGTCTGCTAACAAAAATATGAGATCATTATTTACAATAACTCAAAAGAAATGCAAACACTTTGTTTCTAAACACTTTAAATACTGAGAACAACTAAAAATAAAAAATGAAAATAAAAAAAAATGTAAAGCATGTTTAAAAAATTAATTAATTTTAATGTAAATCATGGTCGCACCATATGACATTTTTTAAGGCTATGGCCAATTTATCTAGATGGAAAAAAAAACACTTAATTTAAAATTTTAATATGAATTTATGTGTACACAACATTCTTAATGTTTGAACAATTACAATAGATAGTAAAATTAGATAGTAAAATTGAAGAGGAGAACTTGATATTATTACTGGAGTACACTTGATTTGTGTACTTCATCCATTACTGACTAATGTGCATCAGATGAAGTGATACGAGACTGAGGTAGTAGCAGTAGTACAAACTTTTGCGATCTCTGTGTGTAAATTCGACCTTAGACCCAATGCTAGAGGCCAGACCTCCACTCCTGTCACTAACTGTCATGTCACACCACCGTCACCTTCCTGATTTCATGTAGTTATTGTGGAGGTCAGACGCTGGTCGTCTCCCCAGACGTGACCTTCAAGCCCTCCAGCGAGGTATCCGTAGGATCACGCAGGCCTCTGTTTGGCTTTCATCCAGCGTTCTGGATATATCATCCGTTTCCTCCTATAATCCAAGTTCCCTGTGGAAAAGTTTCTCCCTCCAGCTCCTCACAAGCCAGCAGTCTCTCAATGTGACCGACCTCCTGCGTCTGCCAGGAACAATAATCTAATGCACTGTCTGTCTAATCGCCAGCTTTGTAACCTCTGGCTTCCTGTAACTGCTGCACTGAGTGGCTTCTGGCCTTCACCCAAGCTCACAAACGCACACAAACACTCAGCAGACCCCTAAAGCACCCGAATGACATCGGCGGATTCATCCTTTACAGCTGATGTCGATCTTCGCCTCTGGGACGCCCGGTAAATGACCTTTTCCCCCTGTGGTGGGCTGATGCAGGAGTTTTTCATCAGAGCTGGCGTCTGGCAGGTGTTCAGAACCGGACAATGGAGCGTCTGGCATCCAGCCTCGTTTTCCGCGTCTGTCGTTACTGCCGCCACCACGGGCGAAGTGACACTTTGCGTTCTGTGCGAGTGACTTTGTGACAGGGAGCGTTCTCCGCTCTCCTCAACCGCCTGGACAGGCTCTCGTGGGTCCGACGTGACGACCCTGGCCGCTCCAATTTATCTCTCGTTGCTAATAAGCTCATTCTCTGGCTGCGGACGGCAGAATTCACAGCTGAATGGAGACACTCCAGCACAGCTGCATTTATGCCACATGAAACTTTCACTCCTCCAACTACTCACTAACTTTTTTTTTTTTTTTTTTTGTAATAATAGTGATGAGGACTTCGTGTTCCCACTTTGCTTTAAGCGACATCAGTAGCAGTCCTGCCTTGCTTTGTTGTCNTTCACAGCTGAATGGAGACACTCCAGCACAGCTGCATTTATGCCACATGAAACTTTCACTCCTCCAACTACTCACTAACTTTTTTTTTTTTTTTTTTTTTTGTAATAATAGTGATGAGGACTTCGTGTTCCCACTTTGCTTTAAGCGACATCAGTAGCAGTCCTGCCTTGCTTTGTTGTCTAAACATGACAAGATAGAACCAAAGCGGGGGGGGGTTAGGAAAATAAGGACAAAACGACATTTAACCTACAAAAATCTTAGAATTACACTAAATCAGATAACCTGAAATTATATGTTTTTGTCATTTAATGAGTTTTTGCTCTCCCCTCAATGAAACTGGAAATAATAATAATAATAATAATAATAATAATAATAATAAATAATAAAGATAAATAAAGCAATTTAGCCTTTATCTTTTAAAAATGTAGTAAGTTTTCTTTTTTTATTTTGGGGATAAATAACCTGAAATTGTATGTAATTATCATTTAATGAGTTGTTGTTTTTTTTCTTTCCCACAATGAAACTGGAAATAATGATGATGATGATAATAATAATAATAATAATAAAGGAAAAAAAGATAAAGAAATCAATGTAGCATGTAACTTTTCTTTTTAGTTTGTATTTTGGGGTTAAATATGACATTTTTTAAAATATGCCCTTGTTTCTCCTCTTTTTCTGATCTTATAAATATTATAAAAATTGAACAGACAAGACCGTTTTTTATGACAACAAATAAACAATTAAATTGGAAGGAAGATGCAATACAATGCAATGCAATGCAGTGCAAAAATAAAATAAAACAAATAATACTTTACTGATCTAGAAAATATTGTAAATATTGACAAGACAGCATCCCCAAATAATAAGCAAAAAAAAATGTTTATTTTATTTGTTTTATTTATTTAAAAAAATTACAATTAAAAAATTGCAAATTTTGGTTTATTTCACTTTTTTGTTTTGCAATGAGGAGCTGCAAAATAAATACATAAAGTATATTTTATTCTTATTTTGGGTTTAAATATGACCTTTTTTAGAAGAACTCTTTCTCCTGCTGCTCTGATGTTTGCTAATATATTCTTTTGTGGACATTTTTACATATTATATTGTTATATTATAACATATTGTCATGTAAATATTGTCTTGTTACTTTTCTGGATTTCAGTGCAGATTTTTCTGCTGTCATGCTACAAATATTAGATATACTGCTTGAAAATCGGAGAGACGTATATACCTGTAAAATAAGAAATCTGACCCAAATTGATGCAATAATTCTTAATTTAGTGCTGTAGATGACAAGGTTTGATTGAATATCCTGGATGAAATATAATTAGGATTTCGTCCACCCCTACACTGCGAAATGAAGGCAAAAATCCAGCTATTTTTGCAGAAAAAAAAAATCATTGTATTGGGCGGCGAGTAGCGAAACCATCGACTGTGTTTGGAGAGGCAATTGACTCATTTTCACCAGAATAAGGTAACGGACCTGCTGCCGCTTTTTCCGAGGTTTGCTAATAAAATTTTCATGACCTCCACTCGTTCTTTAACCTCTACAACAATAAAAAAATGCAGACAGATGAAAATAGGACTCCAGTCATCCTCTTCAGAGCGGCGGATGCGTGTGCTGGAGGGTGACTGTCTGAAAAGACTGAATGCATTTCCATATAAAGACGGAGAAGCGCTTATTTAGATGTGCTTGACATTTTGGTGAGAGGGGAAGGTTAAGGGTGAGACCGCTGGAATATTAATATCCGTGGCTAACAAACCATTGCAGAATCTCGCCCCGTGTCTAGACACTCACTTGGCTTTGGAAATGATCCACAGCCGAGGGTTCGAGAGGAATTAATGTGTGGAATATATTCACTTGTCGTCAGATAAACTCGACTGAGGAGCTGCTATTAATCTTCGGTCCCTTTTACGTCTGCATTAACAAGTATTTATTAATATGTATGTATGTATGTATGTATGTATGTATGAATATATACATTATATATATATACAATTTTTATTTATTTATTTATTTAAATACATCATGGAAAACTAAATGAAAATGAGAAATACAGCCTTCACAACTACATGACAAATTTTTTTATTTATTTACAAATTAACCTTTTTTTCTAGTGTTATTTTTATATAACTGAGATAGTAAAATTTTTTACTTTTAATTTTTAATCCATTTTAATTTTAGTTAATTTTAGTAATTTTAGATTTCTTAAAATGTGTTTAGATAGATTATTTGTTTAGTTATTTATATGTTATTTATTTATATTTTGTGGTGTTATTTATTTATTTACTTAATTATTTTAGTTAAAGTTTTACTAACTATATACAGTTTATTATTTATTGATTTATTTATTTATTTAAATACATAATGGAAGATGCGGTGAACATGAGAAATATTGCATTGACAACTACGTGACATAAAATGGTTTATTTATTAATTGATTTACAAATAGAACTTTTTTTCTAGTGTTAATTTTTATATAATTGAGGTAGTAGTATTTTTTTAATTTATTTTTTTAATTTAATTTAATTTTAGTAATTTTAGTTTTTAAATGGTGTCTAGATTGATTATTTGTTTAGTTATTTATCTATTATTTATTTTTATATTATTTATTTATTTATATATATTTTTTGATTAAAGTTTTAGTAAACATATACAATTTATTTATTTATTTATTTACATCAAGGAAAACAAAATGAAAATGAGAAATATTACCATGACACATACATGGCATAAAATGTTTTATTTATTTATTTATTTATTTACAAATGAAGATTTTCTTCTAGTGCTTTTTCTATATCTATATCTATATCTGTATTTCATTTAAATTTTAATTAATTTTAGTAATTTTAGTTTTTAAAATGTGTCTAGATTGATTATTTGTTTAGTTATTCATTTGTTATTTATTATTTATTTACAAATGCAGATTTTTTTTATCTAGTGATAATTTTATATCAAGATAGTAGTGTTTTTATTTAATTTTCTTTCATTGTAATTGTAGTTAATTTTAGTAATTTCTAGTAATGTCTAGATTGATTATTTGTTTGGTTATTTATCTATTATTTATTTATTTATTTATTTTCATCAAGGAAAACAAAATGAAAATGAGACATATTACCTTGACAAATATGTGACATAAATATATATATTTTTAATTTATTTACAAATAAATATTATTTCCTAGTGTTAATTTTATATCAAGATAGAAGTGTTTTTATTTCATTTCGTTTCGTAGTAGTTCATTTTAGTAATTTAATTGAAGTTATTTATCTATTATTTATTTAGATTGTATTATGTTATTCCTTTTTTGGATGTCTTTGGGGAAAAAAAAAAAAAAAATTGTAAAGTGGGCCTTTGTTTCCTATTGGGCATGACTATCAATTTCAAAGATGGCAGCTGACATGCTTTTATGCTTTTTGTGGTCAGTCTGTCAATACGTTTGATGAGCGTCCTGCCTTCAGTCCGGCCTCCATTATTTGACAGGACCTTATTGTTCTACATTTTTCCAAGAATTGTCAATGACATCTGCACATATCGGACGTGTCAAGAGGTTGAGAAATAGAAAGACGGAGAGATGGAAATTAGATAAGGACAGCGAAAGAAACAAATGCGTGTCCACTCGACTCTTCCCTTATCCGATTAGCAGCAGACCTGAGCCCAGACTGATTGATTGAATATGAATAATCGATTACAGCCATCGCTCTGATGTCACGGCCGTCCTCTTACAGTCACCCTGATTTAAAACAGCAGCCATTACGCTCATCTGTCACTCAATTAGATTAGAGCGGGCCACAGATCGACTGCTGTGTGTGAGATGTGTGGTAGAAGCGTCGACTCACAGTGTGTTTCTTCGCTGCTCCACAGGAAGAGGAAGAAGAGGAAGACGAGGAGAGAACTGACAACGGGAAGAACGGCAGGATAGAGCCGGTGGGACGGGCAGATTCCTGTGTGGAATCAGCTTCACTTGAGTAAGTCCTCGCATGAACACATAAAAATGTGTTTGTCTTTCTCACAACCAACAAAATCCAACAAATCATCATTTTTACTCAGTGTCTTAAAGGGTAATTCGTTCTAAAAAATAAAGAGCTACTGAACACAAAATGAGATATTTATGAAAATGTTCAGGCTGCCTTTTTCCATGCATTGAAAAACGTGATGAGTGGCTGTCAAGCAACAAAAACACATTTAATTTTTTTCTTTTTTTATTTCTATCTTAGTTTAAATTATTTTCATATTATTGTTTGTTTTTGTTAACATACATATTTACAATTTATTATCATTATTATTATTATTATTATTATTATTATTATTATATTAGTTTCGCTTCATGGTTTAGTTTTAGTTAACTATAAATTTGCTGTTAATTTAATATCAGAAATATATATATATATTTTTTATTAATAGATAGGTTTATTTATTTATTTATTTAATGCGTCTATATGGTTTTTATTAAGTTTTATTTAGGTTTTAGTTATTTTAGTGTATCAGAGTAATCCAAATGAAAATGAAAAATGTTGCCTTGGCAATTACATAAAATAAAATAAAATAAAATAAAATAAAATAAAATAAAATAAAATAAAATAAAATAAAATAAAATAAAATAAAATAAAATAAAATAAAATGTATTTATTTATTTATTTATTTATTTACATGCATCTATATAGTTTTTATTAAGTTTTATTTCAGTATTTTAGTTATTTTAGAGTATCAAAGTAAACTAAATGAAAATGAAAAATGTTGCCTTGGCAATTAGCAAAAATAAAATACATGTAAAATGGTATTTTATTTTATTATATGGTATTTTATGTAATTGCCAAGGCAATTTTTTTCATTTTCATTACTTTGATACACTAAAATAACTAAAACTTTATTTTATTTTATTTTATTTTATTTTATTTTATTTTATTTTATTTTATTTTATTTTATGTAATTGCCAAGGCAATTTTTTTCATTTTCATTACTTTGATACACTAAAATAACTAAAACTTTATTTTATTTTATTTTATTTTATTTTA
>JAHKKF010526597.1:0-11520 GCA_019740295.1 Labeo calbasu
TCTGTTAGTAGTAAACATTAAAAATGTGATTTTGAACTGATTCTAAAATCAGTTATAATTCTAAAATCAGTTACTGATTCTAATTGATTTTAAAACAAACTTGCGAATTCTGTGAGTAAAAAGCTGTTCTTTAGCCTCTTTGCAAATCAAAATAACCTACATTTGCATAGAAACAAAAACTTTTAGTAAAGTAAAAAGCTGTTTTTTTTTTTAATCTTTGCAAATCAAAAATTGCATTTGCATAAAAACTAAAATTTGACATTGAGGTTCTTGTGAATTTTTTTGTATTTTTTAATGTTTGAATATCTGTTAGTATTGTGTCGGTTCACTGGTGTGTTCAAGTTAACGCACTTGCTTTACGTCATTTACATAGAAAATCTAAAAAAAACATTGAAAATGTGATTTGAACTATTTTACAACTTTAACAAATCAAGAATTCTGTGAATAAAAAGCTGGTCTTTGTAAATCAAAATAAACTACATTTACATAGAAACTAAAACTTTTCACACTGAGATTCTTGCGAATTTTGGATTATTGTTAATCATGTTTAAATTTCTTCAAGTATGTATAATGTGTTCAAGTTACCACTGTTTCTTTGTTTATGTCATTTGGAAAGAAAATGTGAGAAACGTCGAAAATGTGATTTTCGTAAATTTGTGAGGCAAACACCAATTTTACAAATAAAAAAAACTGCAAAATAACAACATTTCACAAGAACTACAACCTTTATCACTGAGTTTATTTTGGAAAATTTGAACTAGTATTCAAATCTATGGCAGTATTTCTTGCGTCAGTATGCTGGTGTCTTCAAGTTAATGTCATTTACGTAGACAATGTGAAAAAAAATCACTGAAAATGTGATTTTTGTATATTTTTGAGGCAAACACAATATTTTTATAAGTAAAAAACAAGGTTTTAATCATCGCAAATCAAAATAAACTGCATTTGCTTGGAAACAAAACATTAAGATGCAATTAGGATTATTTTTAATGTTTGAATCTCTGATAGTATCATGTAGTATTCGGTTCACTAGTGGGTTCAAGTTACCACAATTTCTTTGTTTATGTGAGAAATGTGAGAAATGCCGAAAATGTGATTTTCGTACATTTTTAAGGCAAACACTACAATTTTTCAAATAAACGCATGGTTTTAATACTTCGCAAATCAAAATAAACTACATTTCACAACTTTTAATACCGAGTTTATTTAGCAGATTTTGAAGACATTCCTTTTGCTTGAATCTACACCAGTATTAATCCTGTTGGCATGCTGCTGTGTTCAATTTACCACCGTTTTTGTGTTTACGTAATAATTTCTAATTCTGTCCTCCGTTAGGAAACAACTGTGATTTTCATGCATTTTTGAGGCTAACACAAGAATTTCACGAATAAGGAGCAGTTGTTTGTCCTCTTTGCAATTCAAAACAAACTCTATTTGCACAAGGTCAAACATGTTTAACTGCTCAGGCGTTGGTTGAAATCAAAGACTTCGAGGTTTCCGTGAGAGTTGGGATTGTTATTCCCCGTGTTGATATCTCCGCCAGCATTCACCGCCTCACCATACTGCTGTATTCGTGTCGTGCCGCGGTTGTTGAAGGCGTTCCAAGCTGCTCTGCCGTCTGTGTGTGTGTGCATTTGTGTGTGTGCTGTCAGCTGGTGAGTAATAGCAGTCTCGGGTCTCTAAATCTCGACGGACCGCTGCACTGTGGAACGGCGTAGCAGGCGGCCACCAGGGACGGGGTCTGTACACACGCGCGCACACACGCTGAATATTAATACGTGCGTGTGTGTGTGTGCGCTCTGGAGAGTGTCAGCCCCCCCGTGGATTTGACTGGCAGGCAGGAGTGTTGCAAGCGTTTAGCCCCGCCGGATCCTTGCGTGTCGGCCGGTGACTATGAGGACAGGGTCAATTAGAGGGTCAACGCGTCCCAAAGGGCAGCCACACCCACACGCACACACGCTCCCTGACACATTTACACACTTTTTCCGTCCTCTCAAGAGGGAAACGTTGACAAAATGCTACCCTCTACCTATCTCTCCCTCTCTTTCAATCTCTTTCTATTCTTCCACGTCCGTGTGACTCGTGTGCAGATTTATAATGAATAATGCATTTTCTAATCAGCACTGGAAGGCTGCGTGTGTGTGTGTGTGTGAACTCATATAAAAGACGTATCGTGCCTCTCAAGCAGAGCGGAGGCTTGCGGGATGGTTAGCGAATTGCTTCGGGACGGAGGTTTTGCTTTGGCCATCAAGTGTCAATGAGAAGCATGTCCTCAAAAACAAAGATCAAACGAATGGAACTGGCGAGGTGTGTGGTCATGTTTTTGAGAGGAAAAGGTTTGAAGATGTAATTCTTTCCATGACTTAGCATTCCTAATCTCTGCTTTGCGCTCAGTGAAAAATGTTGTTATATCCAAGGTTTTTTTTTTTTTTTGCTAGTTAGTGATTTATGGTTGATGGGCAGAGATTGCTTTCCCTATTCTCTCATCCGTCTCCCTACCTCTCTCTCTCTGTAACTGCCCGGAGCGGAAGAAAAGCACGCAATTGAAATTTATTGCCTACATTTTGCCTCCTGCCCCGCTTTGTCTTATCCTCCGATTCAATTCATTGTTCTCACTAAACAGGGGGCTCTCTCCCCAAAGACTCACTTGCACTCACACAATGTCAATGCTCAACAGATCGTGGGGTTTGATTTTGGCCACTTGTTTGTGCACGCGGCAAATGTGCACACACACACACCCATCCCCTAAGCCCCTCCATCTCCCAGGCCGTTCAAACACACCCCGTGACAGCTGTTGGCTCCATTGTTTCCATATGTGCTGTGTTGAGGTGAACGCTTACAGGCTTACAGCTTTTTACCGCCACATGCGAAAGACACACGACGTGGAGAACTGCAATATAGATGTGATCGAGAACAGGAATACACATGACACAAACAGCAGAAACAGAGACATGGTAAAGAATCGAAAAAGGACATGACATGCAACTAGAATACAGATGAGACAGATAACTGAAACACAGACAAAACACAGACAACTAGAAAACAGATAACACAAAAAGCTGTGTTGTCCATTTTGTTGTTTCAATCTTCTGACATTTTCTGTGTTGCTCCAATTGTTCAGTTAACTGTCGTGTCTGAATTCTAGCTGTCTGTTGTGTCTGTTACAAATGAAGTGACACAAACTAAAACACAGATAAGAAATAGGGAACTACGGCATAGATGTGACAGAACTCTATTAGATATTAGACATGGACAACAAGAATACAGACAAAACAGACAAAAAAAAATCCAAACATGACAGAGAGAACTGAAACACAGACACAAATAAAATAAGTAGAATACAGACACAATGAAAAGAGGAATACAGACACTACAGACAGAACGAAAACTTAGAGAACACAAAAGCGAATATAGACATGACAAAGAAAATGAAACACAAACGATACAATACAGACAAAGTAGAATACAGACACAACAGAGGACTGCAGCACAAAAACAACAAATAGAATAGATATATTACAGACAGAACTTAAACACAGACGCAACAAAAAATTACAGGACAGACACGACTGACAGAAATGAATCACAGACATTACAAAAAAAAACTACAAGAAAAACACGACAGAGAACTGAAAGACAGGCACAATAAAAAAACTGCAATACAGGTATGACAGACAGAACTGAAACACAAAGAACACAAAAGTGAATCTAGACATGACAAAGAAAATTAAACAGAAAATTAAACATTCTACAAGACAAACAAAGTAGAATACAGATACAACAAAAAGCATTTAAGATACAAGACAGAAATAAATACAGACACAGCAGAGGACAAATAGAATACAGACATTAGAGACAGAACTTAAACACAGACACAATAAAAAAACAACAATACAGACTACAGACAGAGCTGAAACAGAGACAACAAAAAATACAAGACAGACATGACTGACAGAACTGAAGTACAGACACAACAAAAAACTACAAGAAAGACAGAACTGAAACACAGACACAATAAAAAACTACAGTACAGACAGAACTGAAACACAGACACACTAAAAAAAACTACAATACAGACATGACAGACAGAACTGAAACACAGACACAAAAAACTACAAGAAAGACACAACTGACAGAACTGAAACACAGACACACTAAAAAACTACAATACAGATATKACAGACAGAACTGAAACACATACACAAAAAAAAACCTACAATACAGACATGACAGACAGAACTGAAAGACAGACACAACAAAAAAACTACAAGAGAGACACAACTGACAGAACTGAAACACAGACACAATAAAAAACTACAATACAGACATGACGGACAGAACTGAAACACAGACACAATACAAAACTACAATACAGACATGACGGACAGAACTGAAACACAGACACAATACAAAACTACAATACAGACATGACGGACAGAACTGAAACACAGACACAACAAAAAACTACAAGAAATACAGAACTGACAAAATTGAAACACAGACACAACAAAAAACTACAAGACAAACATGACAGAACTGAAACACAGACACAACAAAAAACTACAAGAAGGACACGACTGACAGAAGTGAAACAGACATAATAAAAAACACTACAATACAGACACTACAGACAGAAATAAAGCAGACACAAAAATACTACAAGACAGACACAACTGACAAAACTGAAACAGACATAATAAACTACAGTAGACACTACAGGGCTGAAACACAGAAACAAAAAACCTACAGACACTACGGACAGAACTGAAACAGGCACAACAACAATCTACAATTCAAACACTACAGACAGAACTGAAACACTTACACAAAAACTACAAGACAGACATGACAGACAGAACTGACACAAAGACAAAAAAAAAGCAATACAGACACTACAGACAGAAATGAAACACACACAACAAAATACAACACAGACACTACAAACAGAACTGAAACAGATACAACAGAAACTACAGTACAGATACAGAGCTGAAACACAGACACAACTAAAACTACAGACATGACAGACAGAACTGAAACACAGTCACAACAACAACAACAAAAAAACTACAATACAGATACAACAGGACTAAAACACAGACACAACACAAAAAACTACAAAGCAGACACTATAGATGAAACTAAACCATAGACAACAGAAAAACAGAATACAGACACGACAGACAAAATTGAAACATACAACAGAAAGACTTGAATTCAGACACAACAGACATGAACTTGGACATAAAAGCAACAATTAGTATGGAGTCAGAATAACTGAACAGACATGACAGAAACAGACACAACAGAGAACTGAAACAAAGACATGAAATTCCTAGAATATAAACACGATACAGAGAACTGAAACACAGACACAACAACAACAAAACTAAAATACAGACAACTAGAATAGTTAAAAACAGTAATCAAAACATTACTAGGTCTATATATTGAGATGCACCTTATTCTTTATGTGGCACAGGGACAAGCACAGAGAAACAGGCC
Source organism: Labeo calbasu (assembly GCA_019740295.1). Classification (NCBI taxonomy): domain Eukaryota; kingdom Metazoa; phylum Chordata; class Actinopteri; order Cypriniformes; family Cyprinidae; genus Labeo; species Labeo calbasu. The sequence continues at coordinate 5,506 of JAHKKF010526597.1, forward strand.
GCACGGGTGCATTACGCAAAACTGAACAAAGCAACCAGCACAGAGATTCTACAAGCACAGGAAAAAGTGTCAGGAGAAAGGGAGGAATAGTCAGGCACAGAGAAAAACGTCTCAGGCAGCACAGGCGCGCCGAATCTCTGTGCAGCGCCGTCTCAGAGCGGCATCAACGATCCAGATAAGAAGCCAGCGGGAACGCTGCGCCCTGCGCTGTGCTAAAACAGCCCTTCTTAATCTCCCACCAGGCTGGTTCCCTCCTCCCCCCTCTTCTCTCTCTCTCCCTCCCTCCTCCACGGCTTCCCTTCTGCGCTCGCTCGCTCGCTCCATCTCTCCGCACAAAGCTTGTCACTCCTCTGTTCTCCTACTGCGCAGACACACGCCCGTTCTCTCTCTCGCTCGCTCTCCCGCCCTCCCGCTCCCGCTTTCCGTGCGCACACACGCGCTTTCTTATCTCCGCTCGCTCGCTGATGAAATCTCTCTCCCCCCGCACCTCCCCCTTCGGAGTTTTTCCCTCGCCTTTCTTGAGATCCAGTCATCCGCTTAATGAGGCTAATTCATTACTTTGAAACACAATCATTTATCAGAAATGTATTACAGGGACGTCAGGGGTTCAAAATGAGAAATCCTCGGCTCCGTCTCTCACCGTCATAATCCAATATGTTGCGGGCGTGTGTGTGAACGTGCGTGCGTGTGTTTTACGACAGCGTGCTGTACACTCTTGACCCTCTTCAGACCCCTTCTGTTGGGCTGTACGTCAGGTTTTTAGCGTCCTCTCTCCCGGGCGCACGCTTTCTCCTCTGCGCAGAATTAATTTTCCCTTCCTCTCGCCGCTGGAAACCGGAGGCAGAGTTAATGCTGCTCGGCTCTCAGGAAGTACACACACACATACACACACGACTGTCAGGCGCGCATACAGGACGCACGCACACACACACACACACACACACACCCGTCATGCTGCGCTCAGAAAAGCGCAAGGTTTTGAAAAATGAGGGAGGACTACGAGCGATAGTGATTATTCATTAGGCAAAGTAAACGACAAACATCTCTCCTCCTTCGCACACATTATCGGAGCGAAATCTGTCTCGTCGTTTCTGTGTTGTGTATGTGCATGCGTGTGTTTTCACTCTCACTCACGTTTTTTCTCAGTCTTGCTCACCGACAGCTCTTTAGTCTCGATATGAGTCAATCCCTCCCATTGTGTACGCGCAAACACACACCTGTATAAAGGGGAAAACCCTGTTGTAAGGCTTGTGGTTGAACAGCTAACCGTTACACACACGATTTTCATACGACTCTTTCGACCTCAGAGAAACTCAACAGAGCAGCATCAGCGGTAAACAATGTTTAGAAATCTTAAAGTAATCGCATAACATTAAGGAAAGTAAAAAGTAAGTTACTTTTGTGTAACTTAATTTTCTCACAGTCTTTCTCTTACAAGATGCTAGCACTAAGTTTCACTTTGTCTCTTGTACTTCTCCTCACTTTTTCATAATTTGTGAAAAGGCCTATTTTTTAATCTCCTCTATAATGACAGAGCCAGTTTTTTACTTACATCCCTTCTCACGTCAAATATCTACGTGAAATTTGTTCGCAAAAAGTTGTCAAATACGAAATGCTGCAAGCTAATCTAAAGAAAATCTGTGGTTTTAAATGTGATTAACTCATCCCACTGATCCCACCTTACATACAAACACAGTTTAATAGCTGTTAAACACTTTTCCAAATACTCAAATCCAAAAGTCCTAATATCAATATTACTTACTCACGGCAAGATGTTTGATCAGGCTGTAAACAGAAAGATGTTACACAATTGTGAGCTATAAACCAAACCAATCAAAATCACTACCAGGGTTGCCAGGTCTGCATAACAAAACTAGCCAAAATCAGTCCATAATCATATTCCAGGGCATAAAACTTCCCTACATGGGGTTTCCCTTCAGTCAGAATTATGTTCTGGGGGTGAATGTTTTCATTTCAACCTACAGACTGAAAAAAACAGCCGCGACAGCAGTATAAACGTAGCCCTGTTCTAGAGGATAACTATGGACTTGGCAACACTGATCACTACAAAGCTATTTTAAGATCCTCCCTTTTTGCCTTTATTAGGACGGTTTAGAGATGAATACAAGCGAAGTGGGAGCGAGAGAGGGGGCGGGATTCGAACTCGGGACACATCGCTATAGTCACAGACATATTTAATTTATTTTAACATATTACGTTTATTTATTCAAAAATACATCACATTACGAAAGTAAAATAGGTTGCAAATGGGGCATAAAAATGCATGTCGGAGAATTTTACTGCAAACATTTGACTATTATAAACAAAGAGCCTAAACCAAACTAATTAAAAACACCAAAACTGATAAATTCTGCCCTCGTGTTTGCCTCGCAAATTCGGAAGTGATCAAAAGATTACATATTCGCATTTTTAGCATGAATATTTTGAGCAGACTCCATTTTTGTTGACTCTATGAAATGTGCGTGTGTAAACAGAAAAGTTACATTCACACACGTTTTACCATAAGCGTCCCACACACGCTGCGATTAGCCTTCGCTTTGTGTGTGTGTGTGTGTGTGTGTGTGTGTGTGTGTGTGTGTGTGCGTGTGTTTGCGTGTGCGCTTGCGGTCCGGTTGCTCGGGTGATGGTTCTCTTTTCATCAGGGCTGGATGGAGAGATTAATAATGGATGTATAATGGATCTATAAATAGATGCAGGGCTTCAGTCCCTCAGACCAAACAGAAGACAGCGCAGGGTGACACACACACACATTGCTCTGCCATTCACCTCGTCCTGGCCCTGGCTCTGTGTACACAGCCAATCTATTCATCTCTCTCCCTCCGCCGGCATTAATAAATGATCCTAGCCCCACACACACACAGGCTTTAAATATTCATTGGTCGGGCGGCGCTGTTGGTCTTGGGCAGCTCTGGGCGGCAGTAAACGCAGACTCAGGCTCTCGCTGGCACATTAGTCATGCGAAAAGCTGTCACGCGCACACACACACACACACACACACACACACACACACACATAGTCTGTGCTAAATACTGCAGAGGTGTCTACTCTCCCGTCGCTTCTTCTACACCTGACGGCTGCCGTCTCTCAATCACTCGTGCTTATGCCAGTTTCTGGCTATTTCTCCTCAGTGTTTCATTTCTTTTTCTTCATCTTTATCATATCGCTGTCATTACGGTCTCATTCTTTCTTTCACACTGCTGCCTTTCTCTTCTGTGTCTCATTTTTTTTTCTTGTTTCATCTCTCTTGTCTTTACCTCATATTTCTCAAATTTGCCCTAACTTTTTCTTGCATCAATGTGTCATGTATTTCTCATCTTTTTTTCTCTGTCTAATCTTGATCTTCTTTGTTTCATGTCTGTCCTATGTGTCTAATCCTAACTGATCTCTTGACAAAAACATCCCTGTGGGAACTTTTTCGCAAGCCACAAAATAGTACCAATAAGTACATATCACTGCAGTTTCTAACAGAAATAAACACGGTAAAACAGCGAGCACTTGTAATTGTTTTCATGCACAGTTATGATTACAGCTCCATTTGTTTCGCTTTCCAGATGTAACAAGCTTGCTCTGTAGCTCAGCCGGCGCGGAAATGGTCTTGGGTACGAATCCTGTGAAAAACATGACTCACAATGAAAAAGCTGAAAGATGAGAGATCGAAAAACAAGCCAAAACAGCATGCTTGTAATTATGTTTTTACATTACATTCGCTTTTCTTCATTCTCGGGTAGGTTTAGGTGTAGTGCAGACGGTACGTTATTTTAAGTCAGAACTGCGGTGAAACGCACAAAACCAACGCCACATAAAACGTACCATATGTACGTTAATCTGTTCTGGGGGGAAAAAAACAAAGACTCTTTTATCATCACTCAGAGGACATTTCACATTGAATATGTCACAAAACGTACATGACGGTACATATTTTGCATCTTGCGAAAAAGTTCCCACAGGTATGTTTTCGTCACGAGGTCTCATTCTTCCTTTTAGATTGCCACCTGTCCTTTTTCCTTGTTTCTTTGCTTTCTCATTTCTGTCTCACATCTTGCTTATTGTTACCTCATATATTTATTATCTTCACTCTAATTTTCTTCCAGCACTCTTTCTTTTGTTACATCTTGATCTTCCTCCTTTCATGTCTTTCCAAGATGTCTCTTTCTCAGTCCCGTCTCATCTTTGATTTCTGTCCCAACTCCTTTTCCGTTTTCTCCTTTGTCTGAAATTTTTAATTTGCCTTAACTCTGTCTTCTCCAACTTTCTCCGTTACTGTTTCACACCCTTGGTCTCATCAGATGTCTCTTTCTTGGTCCCGTCTCATCTTTAATTTCTGCCTCAACTCTTTTTCCTTTTTTTCTTCTGTCTGAACTTTCTCATTTGCCTTAACTCTGTGTTCTCCAACTTTCCCGGTTACTGTTTCACACCTTTGGTCTCATCACTTTCTCCTCTGTCTCACATCTCTCACAACCTTTTTCACATCTTAATCTTCTTCATGTCTTTCTTCAGTTTCTTTTTTCTCCTGATTTCTGCCTAATTTCTTTCCCTTTATTTCTCAATCTCTGTATTATCAAGTTCTTACCTCTTTCTTTTGTCACATTGTGATCTTCATAATTTCCATTCCATTCCATTTCTTTCTCTTCTTTTTCTTGTCTGTTTTTCATTTCTGCCTCCTGATTTCCGCCTCATTTCTTTCTTATCTTCTTTTTTCTCAGTCTAAACTTTCTCATTTGCTTTAACTGTTAACTTGTCTCATCACTTTCTCCTCTCTGTCTCACAGCTCTCACTTCATTACCTAATAGCTTTCTTATTAATTTCTCATTTTTTTCTCTGTCACATCTAGATCATCTTTGTGTCTTTCTGCTGTCTTTCCTATCTGTCTCCTTTACCTATTTGCCTCAACTCGTTCTCATTCCTGCCCTCTTGATTTCTGTCTTACCTCTTTTTCCTTTTTTCTTTTCTCAGTCTAAACTTTCTCATTTGCCTTAACTCTTTTCTTCCCTTTTTCTATCATGTCTCAAATCTTTTTTATCATCTATTTCTCATTTCCTTTACGTCTTCATTGCATTGTCCTTTTCTCATTCCTGTCTCATCTTAGTTGTTCTTCCTGTCTCATCTGTATTGTCTCTTTTTGCCCTCACGTTTTTGTATGTATTGCAATTATACAGATGAGGTCAAAAGTTTACATACACCTTGCAGAATCTGCAAAATGTTAATTATTTTACCAAAATAAGAGGGATTATACAAAATGCATGTTATTTTTTATTTAGTACTGAACTGAGTAAGATATTTCACATAAAAGACGTTTACAAATAGTCCACAAGTGAAAATACATTTATAAAACTGTCCCCGTTCAAACGTTTACTCACACTTGATTTTTAATACTGCGTTGTTACCTGAATGATCCACAGCTGTTTTTTGTTTGTTTGTTTGTTTAGTGATAGTTGTTCACAAGTCCCTTGTTTGTCCTGAACAGTTAAACTGCCCGGTGTTCTTCAGAAAAATCCTTCAGGTCCCACAAATTCTTTGGTTTTTCAGCATTTTTGTGTATTTGAACCCTTTCCAACAATGACTGTATGATATTGCGATCCATCTTCCTCACACTGAGGACAACTGAGAGACTCATATGCAACTATTACAGAATGTTCAAACGCTCACTGATGCTCCAGAAGGAAACACCATGCATTAGGAGCCGGGGGGTGAAAACTTTTAAATTTGAAGATCAGGGTAAATTTAACTTATTTTGTTTTCTGGGAAACAAGCAAGTATCTTCTGTAGCTTCTGAAGGGCAGTACTAAATGACAAAAACATAATATTTAGGCAAAATAAGCAAAATGTACAAATCTCCATTCTGTTCAAAAGTTTTCACCCCCCATCGTTTTTCCTTCTGGAGCATCAGTGAGCATTAGAACCTTCTGTAATAGTTGCATATGAGTCCCTCAGTTGTCTTCAGTGTGAAAAGATGGATCTCAAAATCATACAGTCATTGTTGGAAAGGGTTCAAAT
>JAHKKF010526597.1:11570-24905 GCA_019740295.1 Labeo calbasu
AGGCAGTTTAACTGTTCAGGACAAACAAGGGACTCATGAACAACTATCACTAAACAAAAAAACACAGCTGTGGATCATTCCGGTAACAACACAGTATTGAGAATCAAGTGTATGTAAACTTTTGAACAGGATTGTTTTTATAAATTCAGCTATTATTTTCTCTTGTGGACTATATGTAAACATCTTTTATGTGATATATCTTATTCAGTTCAGTACTAAAAACAAAATAACATGCATTATGTTATGACACAAAAGTTCTATAGGTCTGCATACAGAGAAAGAAGCTGTAAAGGGTTAACTGAGAGAGTGAGAGCGTCAAAGCTCACAATGGACTAAATGTGTGTGTGTGTATGTATGCTCCAGGAAACAGGATGTCCTTTTGTGTGCTACAGTGTTAAAGTGATGTGAAACTCTGCGACGGCACAGGCCGCTCTCCTTAAAATGTAACACCACTGCATATGTGCGTACGTGTCTACGTGAGAGAGCACACACGTGTGTCTACCACTGCTTAGACGTCGCAATCTAACAGAAACCCTGCGCCGTTTGCGATCTGAAAGAGTCAGAGGACGCAAGAGAAAACACAGGAGGAGAGAGAGACACAGACATGGCGCTGCTGCCGGAGAATAATTTATGCACGACTCCGATCACACACAGATGTTCAGAGAGAGGGAGAGAGAGACTGCGCTGTTGGGAAAATCTGCAGCGATCAGAGGAAGTCAGCCTAGAATAAAATTCCTGGTGCATGTGTTTGCGTGCATGTGTGCTCTCGCAGCAACCGTGACCCTGCCCTGACCTCTACTTCTTGCATCAAAGAGGATTATGGGACAGCTAACAGTCTGCCAAGCGTCCGTCTGAGGGTCCGTGCTGAAAAAGAAAATAGAAAAGTTGGATAAAAAACAGACTGACTGGGAGACATGTGTATGAACAAAATCCATATTATCTGTCAAATTCCTTCAAACGCCATCAGAGATTATCTGCAAGAAAAGAAAGAGCATATGAAACATTTACAAAAAGTTTGGAAATATGTTAAAGCATATAGTGTATTTAAATGCATTTATTAAGATTTTACCTCAATTGCAGTGTTCCAAAAAATACAACAACTCTCACGTTTTACATATGTGTTCAAAGGATGACGTTCCGTCTCCAAAAAACCATAAATGACAGTCAGACATTTGCGAGACATCTGCATCCTGGCTGACCCTTCTATGAACACTCCAGAAGAAACGTGAGGCCCTTAAAAGCATCTTACGTTACAGAATTATGAAATATTGATTACACAGGAATGAAACGATCCCGTGCAAATTGTTAAAGCTATGGTAAATTACAAGGTGGAGCAGAGCAGAGAGTCAACCGTGATGTGACAACACTAGAACGCTGCCAATAAAATCAGTGAAGCTGTCCACACTGCAAGTGTGTGAAGCGATGTGACAAAACTAGGATAATCACAATATAATCAGCAAATCTGTCTACATTTCATGCGAGCTAAGTGTTGCAATAAAGCTGTCTACATTGCATGTGTGAAATGCGACAAAACTAGAACTCTTGCATTATGATCAACAAAGCTGTGTACACTGCAAGCGAGTCCTGCAACAAATCTAGATTGTTTGCATTATAATCAATGAAACCTAACCCTAACCCTAATGGGTGATGCAACAAAATCCAATCAATAAGACATACACTTTCGGTGAGAAATGCAACAAAATTCATAATATGTTGTAAGTGCGCAAAAATGCAACAAAACGAAAGTTGATAACTGTTCACTTGCATGCAAGCAAAGCAAGGCGACAAAACTACAACTCTTGCATTTAAATCAACAAAACTATGTACGCTTCTGAGTATTGCAACAAATTCAGAATCCTTGCATTATAATTTATAAAACCTACACTGTTAGGGAGAAATGCAACAAAATCCAATGTCAACACTGTCAACACTAAAAACATACACTGCAAGTGTGCAGAAATGCGACAAAATGAAAGTTGACAATTGTTTGCTTGAATGTACAATGCATGGAAGGCGACAAAACTAGAACTCTCACATTTAAACCATGCAAATCTGTAAACTGCAAATGAGTGATGCAACAAATCCAGAATTCTTGCAGAGAATCCAGAAAGACCTACACTGTCATTGAGAAATGCAGCAAAATCCAACTTTGACACTAGAATGTTTCCATTATAATCAGTGAATCTGTCTACATTGCAAGCAACGAAGTGCTGCAATAATGCGGCCTATATACTGCAAGTGTGCAGAAACGCAACAAAACGAAAGTTGATAACTGAAAGTTGAATGTACAATGCATGCAAGCAAAGCAAGGTAACAAATCTAGAACTCTTGCATTTAAATCAACAAAGCTATGTACGCTGCTAATGAGTGATGCAACAAATCCAGAATCCTTGCATTATAGTCAATAAAACCTACACTGTCAGTGAGAAATGCAACAAAATGCAATGTCGAAACTGCACGCAAGCGAAGCAAGCTGACAAAACTAGAATGTTTCCATTATAATCAGCAAATTTGTCTGCATTGCATGCAAACGAAATGCCGCAACAATGCGTCCCACACTGCAAGTGTGAAGAAATGCGACAAAAAGAAAATTGATAACTGTTCGCTTGCATGTACAAGTACACTGTCAGTGAGAAATGCAACAAAACCCAATGTCGACACTGCAAACGAAGCAAGCTGACAAAACTAGAATGCTTCCATTATAATCAGCGAATTGTTTACATTGCGTGCAAGCGAGGTGCCACAACTCTGCACACGTGCAATGCAACAGAATACTGTTTGACACAATATTCTAGATTGTTTGGATTCTAATCAATAAAAACCTACATTGTAAATGAGAAATTCAACATGTTTTGCTTTGCATGCAAACAAAATGGCGTAACAATGCGGCCTACGCTGCATGTGCACAGAAATGCGACAAAACGAAAATTGACAACTGTCCGCTTACATGCACTACTAAGTACAAAATTAGAACTCTCATATTTAAACCAACAAAGCTACACTGTCAGTGAGAAATGCACCAAAATCCAACGTCAACACTGCAAGCAAGCGAAGCAAGCTGACAAAACTAAAATGTTTCCATTATAATCAGCAAATTATTTACATTGCATATAAGCAAAGTGCCACAACAAAGCAGTCTACTCTGCAAGCGTGCAATGCCACAAAACAATAAATCGTGCATCATAATGAACAAAGCTGTGTGCATTGCAAGTGAGTGACGCAACAAATCTAGAATGCATGCGTTATAATCAACGAAACCGACAAAACAAATGTTGATGACCGTCTTTTGACACTGCAAGCAATAAAACAAAATGGCAAGTGTGCATTGCAACAAAACTATAATGCTTCCATTATATCAACAAATGCATTTTCACAGCAACTTGCATGTCGCAGTACTAGAATGCTAAAAATCATCAACAAAGCCATCTACACATTAAAAAACTGAAAGGACGCAACAAAATTACAAAGCTCTCGTGATAATAATCACAGCTTTCTTCACTGCAAATGTGTGATGCAAAAAAATTAAATGGAGCATTTTATAGTCGACAAACTGGAAGTTTCCCGTTATAATCGTCAAAGCTGTTTACACTACAAGCGAGCGAAGCAAAGTGACAACACCCAAAGATTGTTAAACTCAATGACGTGGTCTACGCTGCAAATGCACAATGCATCAAATCTAGAATAATCACGATATAGTACACAAAAATCGTTCGGTATAGATATCGTAAATTTTTTATAACGGGAGCGTTCTAGTTTTGTCACATCGCGCAGTTGCAGTGTAGACGTGTTAGGTGTTCGAGCCAGAGCTGAGATCTGCCATGTGCGTGTGTGTGTGTGTGTGTGTAGCGCGGCGTAGCTCGGTGGAGTGCGGAGATAAGCAGCAGCGTAGAGCGTCTCGGAGCCTTGGGAAATGTGTGTGCGTGTGTGTGTCTCAAAAGGATTAGCAGGGCTGGGGGCCGGCGCAGGGAGGGGGAACAAAACGCCTCGAGGACTGAAGGGCCCACATGAGACAGTCACACACTCACGCAGAGCAGCGGAGCCTCGCTGGCTGAGCGGAGCGCTGTGTCCTGCTCACTTTTTCTCTTTTCTGTTCGTCACTCGTCTCTCTCTCTTTCTGTTTTCACAACTCACTGCCTCTGTGAAAAATCAGGCGCTCCGCTGAGCAGTGTTTGCCGCGTGCGTGCGGTTTTGAGGTGTAACGCCGGGGAAGGTAGTTCAGCGGAAGTGCTAGCGAGTAACTAACTAAAAGTAGCGCACTACATTTTCTGCAGTGAAGCATGACAAAACAAAAAAATCATTATTTAGCAAGAACTGAGAATACTTTTATTTCAATTTGTTCGTGACTGACAGATCTAGTTAGTCATTTCCCAACACGCTACACCTTAAAACCACATACATGCCAAAGTTACACACCTGTCTGGTCTAGTTAGCCAACAAAAGAACAATAAATACAGCTGTAGCTTATGGTATAAATTCTCTCACACTGAATGGATGCGGTCCTTAGGGAGCGAGAGATTGTGGGTGAGAGAAACGAGACACAGATTAGAACCGGATAGAGGGAGAGAGAGAGAACCGGGGGGAGATCAAATGTGGGTGGAGGGTGCCATGCTACTTAGGGAAACACACGCAAACACACACACACTCAAATCTCAGTGTGTTTCCGAATGTTGTGTCAGTCAAAGCCAAAGAGCTCAACAGGGGGTCCGTGATTGGAGCCCCTGGCATTTACTACAGAAGAGAGAAAGCAAGAGAGAAAGAGATTTGGCTTTTCTGTAGATTGTTGTGATCAAGAACAGAGGACATTCTATGCAGCCATCAGGGAAAAGGACGCATGTTTATGTACGCATATAAATTGACAGGACTACATTGCCTATTATCTCCAGCGGGAGGTTTATTATATCTTATATATGCTGCAACCAAGTGGCGTGAGGCGCATGCACGCATATTGTAAAAATGGGAGCATCTTCGCTTTTCTAGTCACATGCTTGCAGTGTAGACAGCTTTGATGATTATATGTGTTTTAGTGTGTTATGTGAAGTCAAATGCTAGTAGTATAGACAGCTTTGTTCATTTTAAAGGGAGTATTTTAACTGTCACAATGTGCATTGTAGATACTGAAGCATTTTAAGTTTGGTAGGTTGCATGAAGTCACATGCATAGTACACAGCGGCAGAATTTTAGTTTTGTCCTAGTTATACGAAATTGCGCATTTGCATTGTGAACCACATTTGGGGGCTTTTCATAGCTTCTGGAACTATTGGCGGAAGTTCCTGCTTTTTGGCGCGATAGCGCCACAGGAGCTAAGAATGTATTTAGTTCTAGGAACTCCAATTGGAAAAATTAGAGTAGAGTCAAAACAGTTCTATAGGAACTACCAGTGACGCAAGTGTACACTGACTGGCCAACGCATATTTAAAAAACCCTGTAAAAATATTTACTCCACGAACATGGAAAACAGCGATTATTACGGATTTGGCTACCTGTCGTCTATAGCGTTGTGTTCTTTTCTCAGCCTCGATGACATGTAACACTTCAGTTGTCATAGGAGATTTAGTCAGATTTTCGTGCTCTTTCAAACATGTAAATTGTGTATGTACATTCCAGCTCCGTTTTCACAAAACCCATGACACACAACAAAAACAGCTCCAATCACATCATCCTCCATTCACACTGCGAATAAAAGCGTTGCTGTTGGCCGCTTCAGAGTACTTCCTGCCGGTGCAAATGCAACAAGGAAAACGGCCAGAGGCGGAAATTGGTTCTCTAGGAACCACCATGCTGGTTACTTCCTAGAACTATGTTCTTAAGGCCAGGACACACCAAGCCGACTTCAAAGAACTAGCAGCGGCGAAAGCCGATGGTGTTGTCGCCTTGCGTCAGCAACGTCTGGACAAAAAGCTGTGCTTGAACACACCGCACAGACTACAGCCGACTACAAACTAACATGTGCCTTCCTCCTCTGCGCAAGAAGATTTAGCTGTCTATATCAGCAGCTTTTAATAGTATATATTCGGCATTCAAAAGGAGAAACCGAAACAAAGATATACCAGATAAACGCAGACATATGAAACGTAAACAAAGCAGCGCTTGCTTACCATTTTGAATATCGGTAATGTTGACAACTTTCTTCATTTTAAGTGGGTCATGTTGTTATGATAATATTCACATATTGTAATGGTTAGGTACGCCTTCGGTTACGTACTCGTTTTTTATTGCTTTCGCTTTAATTCTCCAGCACTGACTCGTTCGCGAAACTAGGCATCCAATCAGAGTCCTCACTTTCCCTGACAGCCTTGATGGTCCGGACGCTGATTCAACATGTTGAATCGGGCAAACTCCTGCTGGCGTGATTTCGACAAGAGCCAACGTGTGGAACGTGAGTCAGCCGACCGTTGGCTCGGTGTGTCCTAGCCTTTAGTCTGATTTTCGTGCTCTTTCAATCACGTAAATTGTGCATTTACATTCCAACTCCGTTATTACGAAACCCACACGGCAAAAACAGCTCAGATCACGCCGTCCTCCATTCACATGTTTGTAAATGCTGTGAAAAAAACGTCGCCGTCAGCCGCTTTAGAGTACTTCCCTGCTGGTGCGAATGCAACAAGGAAAACTTAGTTCTTAGAACTACATGTTGCGAAAGCGCCAATTGTTGATTGTAATGGGACCATTCTAGTTTTGTCGCATTTCTTGCGCTTTATAATATATGAGTGGTCTATACTGCAATCGCCACATTATTAGGGTTACTGGAGTATTATGATAACTGTACCGATTTAGTTTTGGTACAGCGTATGAAGTCGCACGTTTGAAGTCTGGGTGAGATTAAGCGTGTTTCATATGCGTTTGGCCAATCAGTGTACACTTACGTTACTGGTAGTTCCTATAGAACTGTTTTAGACACTACTCTGAAGTAGGAGCTAAATTAGTTCCCCCAAATGGAGATCCTAGAACTAAATACGTTCCTACTTTCTGCTATGCAAACATGCCAAAAAGCGGGAACTTCCACCAATAGTTCTAGGAACTATGAAAAGGTTCCTCCGTTTCTAAAGCGCCTACTGGCAGCAATTTTGCAAAGACAAAATTTCAAAGATAATTTAGAATTTGAGGGTAAATACGCAACCATTAGTAATGCAAAATCAAATGCAAAAGAGCATTGACACAGTCCAGTGACTACCAATGGGATAGAAGACAGTCCATTCAGATACCAGCGGAGCAAGAACACCTACTAACGACCAACAAGACAGCGACTTGGCGACCTCCGGTGATTTAATTGCTGTCAGTGTGAACACACCTTAACTAGAGCCTTTTGTTTGTCACATCGCTTGCTTGCAGTGTAGGACACGTTGTCAATGCGCAAGCGAAAATTGTACCCAGCTGTGGCGCTGCTGTTGTTGGTGGGGTGGCGTCGACGTGTCGACACCAGCACGTCAAAAATAGCAGCGCTCAGCTATCAATCTCCGCACGCAGACCCTCGAATACCAGAGCGGCAGTGGGGAATATCAGAACCACCGCCAACGCTCCAGAGGAATGTCTTTGAGACGGAGAGAGAGAATCGCTCCTTCTATCTATCTTTATCAGTCTCGATCTCTCCGCAGCTGCGCTGAGACAGGGGCCCTCTAACTCATGAAGTCCCTGTCAGTCATCTCTCTCCGTCTCCCGTTTCTCCGTCAGAGGGTCTGTCTGTAGCAGGTGGTAGTTTGCTAGCCAGCGGGTGGATTTCCCCCCAGTTGGCGGCAAAGGTCAGAGAAAGGTGACAAAGACGAATGGGAGAAAGTGAACGTGTGGATGCGAGGGAGATCAAATAGCAAAGTGTGCATGCAAGAGTGTGTGCGAAGTTAAAGGACGTAATGCGGGACAGATATAAAAGCACAAGTGTGTATTGGCGTAGGTTTGATTTCAAATTTGTTATATATGTGCCTATGGTTCTCCTGTGACTCAGATAACCTCATTTTCAATCGTAGGAGGTATCGAACATTGCGGGTATAAAAGGGGTATGCCTATGCCAATGCTGTACACAGAAAAGGCAGTGGTACGCAATATTAGCTGCTGCATGAACTGACTAGTAGTGGCATGCTGATTAAAACAAATATTCAACACCTATGACTCACAGTTTTAACCATAGGAGCTAATATAAAGTGTTGCAATAATAAAAAAAGGTGTTTTAGACAAAATTATACAACACTTCTTGAATTTCACTGGCTCCTATTTAGTCCATGGTAGGGTTGTGACAATAAATTGATGCATAGTGAATCAAGAAATGATTCTGCATAAATTCTGAGATTTTCCATATGCATTGCAATTCTCTCTCAAATCGATTCTGAGCTTAGTTTTGAACAGCAGATGGCACTGCATGCTTTAGAAACGGCCGTACTCTGCTTGCTTTCAATTTCTTACGCACACTTGAACCTAAAATAATAATTTTTAATATCTCAATAATTTGTTTTTGAAGCGAATTACAGTGTTCACAGTCATAAAAGCATTCTGTTCAATTCAATTACATGACTCAGCTGAATGTACAAGCACTCTTCAGCTTCATTTTTCGTAGATTAGAGTGCCATCTACTGTTAAAAACTAAGCTCAAAATCAATTCCAGAGAGAATCATGGAAAATATCGGAATTGATCCACAAATCTCGATGCATCGATTTATCGTCACAACCTTAGTCCATGGGGATTTCGAGTGACTCTTTTTGCAAGTTGTATCAATAAGCCAGTAGGTGGTGACAAATGAGTCTCTTTATGAGCAATTCAATGATTCATTCATTGAACTGATTCGCTCAAACATACTAATTCATCCGGGACCAAACCTATCATTGAATTATTCACTCAACCGTTTCGTTCAAAAACACTCATCCTTGACTGACTTTTTGAGTTTTACTTGCTCAAATGATTCACAAGTGATTTGGGTTTGCTTGGAAATATTTCTGTCGGCAAAGTCACTCGCAATATTAGAATAAACTGATATGTACTGTCAGTTTTCCTTTAGGTCAAGCTGAGCAAGCTAACTACGTCTAGTTTAAATGGCACAGATTTTTAAAGTTTGCTTTAAGGTTTGTTACCGCCAAAGCAACACACTTGCGTACGTGCATAGAGTATGCGGCCTTAACCTCTTGACCCTGAGCAAGGCCATCATCTCACTCCAGCCCGTCTAAACACACATGGCACTGCCGAAACATTGCGAGCGCTAAACTACCGCTCCATCTTTCCGTATCTCTCTCTCTTTCTGTCCCGTGGGTTCATTCATTTTTCATTAGCTGCGCTAACGCAGGCAAAACACTGTCTGTCTCTGGCTGCTCTGACACACACACACACACACTTTCCCCTCCCTCTCAATCTCACTCGCTTGCTTTGTCTCTCTGGCTTGCTTCCTTGCAATCTGTAGCGCACACACACACATACACACACACACACACACACTCAGACACGCTCCCTTTCCCTCTCTCGCAATCTCAGCCTCACACACGTCTCCCCGGCGCTCGTTTTCTCTGCCTCCCTCCTGCTCGCAATCTTTTTCACACACACACACACACACACGCTCCCTCCCTTTTCCGCGCTCGTTGACACTCGGCTCTCTCTCCAATGCCATGCCGAGGGGAAACGCTTTCTTCTCCTCTAATTGAAGCTGTTCCGTTGCCATGACGCCGCCCAGAGAGAGAGACACGCGGAGGACTGCTGATTGTTCAGCGGCGGGGCTGTTTTTCTCTCGCACACACACATACGCACACGGGCTGTTTTTTTCCGCGCTATGATTGCGAGTGTGTGTGTATATGTCGGAGCAAAGAGCCGTGGTGTTAAAATATTACCCCTGGCCATCACGGGCTTTAATGCCACAGGAAAAAAACGGCACTGCCTGGTTACCCGTGTGACGTGATCAGGCCGCATGATTTTCTAGAGGTGTGACATCCAGGTTGTGCCGTAGGTGTTTCTGAGGCTGAAACCAAATTGTTCTGCCTTTCTCCATCAATATATGTCAAGTTCTAGATCTTTCTGCTTCAACGCATTTTCAGTTCTGGTTCTTTGGCTTTTGTGAAGTTTCAATCTTTCTACATCAACAGAATCGTTTGGATCATTTGGCCTTTCTGCTTTTTCCTGCTCTCCTGCATAAACATATCAGAAGTTCTAGATCCTTCTGCTTCAACACATATAACATTCTAGATTCTTCGTTCTAGATCTCCAGTCCTGAATTTGTTGGCCTTCAACAAATCTCAACTTGTAAACGATTTTTTTTCTGCTCTTGCATTAACATATTTCAGGTTTCAGATCTTCTAGTTGTTTTTTTTTGTTTGTTTTTTTTTTTTTGCTTTTCTGCTCCAGCACATCTCAAGTTGAATATTTTTCTAATCTTTCTGCATGAACACATCTTCAGCCTTTCTACGCCTACAGATCTCCAGTCCTGGATCATTTGGCCTTTTTGCTTTTTTCTTCACTCCTGCATCAACAAGTTCTAGATCTTCTGCTTCAACACGTATCACGTTCTAGATTCTTCATTTTAGATCTCCAGTCCTGGATTTGTTGGCCTTCAACAAATCTCAACTTTTGAAAGATTTTTTTCCTGCTCTTGCATTAACATATTTCAGGTTTCAGATCTGTCTTCTAGGTTTTTTGGTTTTCTGTTCCAGCAATTCTCAAGATTTTTCTGATTTCTGCATTAACACATCTTCAACCTTTCTACATCAACAGATCTCCAGTCCTGGATCATTTGGCCTTTCTGCTTTTTTCTGCTCTCTTACATCAACATATCTCAAGTTCTAGATCCTTCTGCTTCAACACATATCACATTCTAGATTATTTGTTTTAGATCTCCAGTCCAGGATTTGTTTGCCTTCAACAAATCTCAACTTCTAAAAGATTTTTTTTTCTGCTCTTGCTTTAACATATTTCAGGTTTCAGATGTTTCTTCAAGTTTTTTTTTACTTTTCTGCTCCAGCACATCTCAAGTTGAAGATTTTTCTGATCTTTCTATATGAACGCATCTTCAGCCTTTCTACACCAACAGATCTCCAGTCCTGGATCATTTGGCCTTTCTGTTTTTTGCTTTTCTCCTGCATCAAAATATCTCAAGTTCTAGATCCTTCTGCTTTAACACATATCACATTCTGGATTCATCGTTTTAGATCTCCAGTCATTGATTTGTTGGCCTTCTGCTCTTACATTAACATATTTCAGGTTTCAGATCTTTCTTCAAGTTTTTGGACTTTTCTGCTCCAGCAATTCTCAAGATTTTTCTGATTTCTGCATTAACACATCGTCAGCCTTTCTACATCAACAGATCTCCAGTCCTGGATCATTTGGCCTTTCTGCCTTTTTCTGCTCTCTTACATCAACATATCTCAAGTTCTAGATCCTTCTGCTTCAACACATATCACAATCTAGATTCTCCATTCTAGATCTGCAGTCCTGGATTTGTTGGCCTTCAACAAATTTCAACTTCTAAAAATTGTTTTATTTTCTGATCTCTCTGCACGAACACATCTTTAGCTTTTCTACAATCAACAGATCTCCAGCTCTGGATCGTTTGGCCATTCTGCTGCAGTAAATCTCAGATTAAAGATTATTTCTGCTCTCCTGAATCAAGGTAATCTCAGATTAAATATCTTTTATGCTTCAACACAATCTCAAATTTTAGCCTTCTTGTTTTTCTGCAGCAGTGCATTTCAAGTTCTATATTTTCCTCACTACATAAACGCATCTTCAGTCTTGGATCTTTTGGCCTTCAATAAATATTAGCTTCTGAAAGCTTTTTCTGATGTCTTCTTATTCAACGTATCTCAGAGTCTAGATCTTTCAACAATTTTTTTTTTAGATTTTATACTCCAGCACATCTCATTTTCTTATCTTTGGATTGCTTGGCCTTTGTGCTTCAGTAAATCAATTCAAAGATTTTTTTTCCTGCTCTCCTGCAACAACAAATCAAAAGTTGTAATTTAGAACAAAAGTTCTAAATTTTCCACTTTTGTGCTTTAATAAAATATGTTCATTTTTTCTGCTTTCTGCTTCTAACACACTTTTTGGCTTTAGTTTATCTTAATTTTTGGTTCTTCTGAAATTTTTTTGGTCATTCTGCATCCATACATCTCAAGTTCACGTTTTTTCAAACTTTCTATTTAAATACATGTGTTTTTTTCTGCATCAACACATCATAAGTTCTAGATTTACTGTTCTTTCTGCTTCAACATTTTGTAGTCTAGACCTTTTTGCGTTAATGCATCTCATGCTGAGTACTAAATCAGCAGAATGAGCTTATCCTCACAGTTTGTGCCTGAGTAGCCTACATTCAGGTGGAAATGAAGCTCTGTTTGCATTTTGACAGAATTCTCAGCCATATATCCGCCGCCTTGTAAACACCTGACACAGAGCACATTTGCACCTACCAAAAAAACGACCAGTTCATCCGATATTATTACGGCTTTCTCTCACACGTCTATCTGTCTGCCTTCTGTCTTGCTGTCTTGCTGTCGAGCGCTCGACTGCATTTCTAATCTGATCTGTTTGGCAGCGGCGGAGGGTTTGGCTTTCACTCTGCTAACTCTTGAGGTCGAGTTCGGCCACACAGCACACACACGGCAGTCTGTTTGTAATGAATGCTGCTCGCAGAGCGTAAATTTGTCTCTCCCTGCTCAGCGATCATTCTTTATTTCTGCCGTCTCCAGAGGGAGGCTGTAATCAGGACCGTGTGTGTTTAAAACCGGTGGAAGGAACAACAGAAAAAAAAACAGATATTCCTGTTTTCAAATGCGATTCGAGTGGGCATATGGGTGCAAAAAGCTCTGCTTTCGTCTACTCTTTCTCTCTCATACACGCAGATATACAAGCACGCAGGCGAGAACCAGAGGAAGCGCTATTGATCTGTTGTTTTCCACGAGTCATAGGGTTTTGTGATTGGGCCATTTAGTGGTTGAGCAGCCGCCAGTGTGTCTGACCAGACACTCATGGAGAAGCATCACCTCCCCTCCAACGTGACGGACTCCTGTGCATCTGCGCCGCTCGTCTGCTTAATGGAGGAGAGAGAGATCAGGCTCAGGTCATCATTCGGATGTGTTCGCTCAACTTCAGCGTAGCGCTGCCGGACCTGTCCAGGGTGAAATGAATTCGAAAATGACTGTTATTTTGGAAATGACACATCTCACACGCTCTGGGGTTAAAGGTGAAGTGTGTAATTTCTACATCGGTAGAAGCACCACAAATTGCAAAAAATTGTTTTCAGTCAACTGTTTTTTCCAAACACTTCTACCACCCCTTCAACCCTGCCAAAGTCTGCCATTGTTTGGTATAACACATTTCACCTTTAAAGACATAGTTCACCAAAAAATGTTATTACTCCATGATTCATTCACCCTCAA
>JAHKKF010526598.1:0-12167 GCA_019740295.1 Labeo calbasu
AAATGACCATGGTGTTGGTGTGCTTGACTGGCCAGCAAACTCACCAGACCTAAACCCCATAGAGAATCTATGGGGTATTGTCAAGAGGAAAATGAGAACAAGAGACCAAAAAATGCAGATGAGCTGAAGGCCACTGTTAAAGAAACCTGAGCTTCCATACCACCTCAGCAGTGCCACAGACTGATCACCTCCATGCCACGCTGAATTGAGGCAGTAATTAAAGCAAAAGGAGCGCCTACCGAGTATTGAGTAAATATACAGTAAATTAAGAATTTTTTATTGGCCTTATGAAGTATTCTAATTTGTTGAGATAGTGAATTGGTGGGTGTTTGTTAAATGTGAGCCAAAATCATCATAATTAAAAGAACCAAAGACTTAAGCTACTTCAGTCTGTGTGCATTGAATTTATTTAATACGCAAGTTTCACAATTTGAGTTGAATTACTGAAATAAATGAACTTTTCCAAGACATTCTAATTTACTGAGATGCACCATATGTATAGAATATTACTTTGCGTACACAGTGTATATCATAATTTAATTGGTAAGAAAGGACACATAAAACTATCTAATGACTATTTATATTTCAGTTATAAAAAAGCTGCTGACTGACTGATTCAAAGTGGGCCTACATGTATTGCTGAAATTTTGAGATAATGGGGTTTCAGCAGATACTGACTCATTCATTACCTGTTCATTTCCTAACCCATCTCCATGGCAACAGACATAAAAGTTTATGGTCAAGAAAGAAAGTTATTTTCAGATACTGTACCTACTCTACCCATTCACACCCTTCTTCCAAAACAAATACTAACAGGCCTATTTATACAGCTAAATGTATAGCTTGTATTTTCAAATCTTCCTTGCTATTGCCAGTGTTCTACAGTTGCTATAAATGGAGTGAAAAGAAAACAGATTTTCTTTGTTGAGTGCTATTTATACAATATGATCCTGTGATCCTGTCAGAATATTTTTTAAACACTCTTTTCATGTATGCATCTGGCTGATGTGGCAGCACAAGGGTTGACACCAGAGAAGACACCAGTCAGGATGTGTGAAGGACGTGTGAAGTTCACACTCAAAAAAAGCTTCTGATATAAGGCTTCTCCTGTCTTTCGCTGCAAGTGATAACAAAGTGTTTCTTCAGAAATCTCTTGCATGTATTAAAAGTAAATATAACCAATAGAGGAAAATCACTGTTGTCAAGGGTTTGGCTAACATACGCTTTATGACAGGGCTCTCTAGCTCCAACCCTAATCAAACAAATCTCAACAAGCTAATCAAGGTGTTCAGGGTTACTAGTAGGGTTGGAACTGAAGTCTGCAGAAAGGAAGCTCCTGGAGAGATTCCTGAAGATCCCTGCTGAGATCTATAAATTTAACTCAAAAGAAAAAGAAAGAAAGAAAAACACTTCATTGTGGCAAGACTGTTTCAAAAGTGAAACATCCACTTTCACCTACAACTATGAAATCATAATTGGAATTTTGTGGCATTTAGTCCAAGCCCGTTAGCTTTATAGGCAGAGTATGTAATTTTCGCTGCATGTCCAAAACAAATAAAAGAAACAAAGGCGGAGTTTAGTGATGCTGTGATTAAGTGTGGAATCATAGGAGTTGCCATCTTCATCCCCACAGCCGGTGCAATTCGATGGGCAGAAATCACGTTCATGGATGAGCTAATCTATTAAAGATTTAACGTCACTTGGTATGAAGCAAGGTGATGCTGAAAGCCATGGAATTGAAACGAGGCCGCTGGAGCGATTGCTAATGAGAGACGTGCGTGACACACGTCTCAAACACTGCAGAGATTTTATTATGCCTCCGCGGAGTTGACAGCCTCCGCTCCTTCCGGTCATGCGCATGTGGGGTAAAGCAGTGGTGTTTTATCAGGCTAGATACATTTGAGTGTGTTGAAAGTTCTGTTATAATGCTACTCTGTGCATTCGTCATCTGTCTTTTAAAGCACATAACTAAGCGTCTTTTCATGTTTTCTGCAAAATAAAACTGGAAGTCTAGGATGTATGACTTAATTGGCAGGGGACAGAATGACAAGGGATGCATCACTAGTTAAAATTGATATAAACATTCTTCAAAACATTTGGGATAATGTAAGTACACAAGTCAGAAACATATATAACACTGTTCTAGTGATTTTTGGATATTTTAATAAATCTGACATAAAATCTGACATATTGTGCCTTTAAGGCCTTTAAGGCCTTGTTTTTTAATGAAGCCTCTAATGCTTACCAAGGCTGAATTTATTTGATTAGAATTTCAGTAAAGCAGTAATATTGTGAAATATTAAAAGAATGTAAAATAACTGTATACATTCATATTTTAATATATTTTAAATGTAATTTATTCCATTCTGTGCAAAGCTGAATTTTCACCAACCATTACTCCAGTCTTCAGTCTCGCATGATCCTTCAGAAATCATTCTAATATGTTGATTTGGTGCTCAAGAAACATTTCTCATTATTATCAATGCTGTTCTGCTTAATATTGTTGTGGAAATTGTGATACATTTTTAAGTATACTTTGATTAATAGAAAGTTCAAAGAACAACATTCATTTAAAATACAAATCTGTTTACAAATGATTTATTTTACTGTTGATCAGTTTAATGCATCCTTGCTCAATAAAATATTCATCTTTAAGATGAAAAAAAATCTTACTGAGAGTTTTTCAACATACCCAAACCGTATTGAACCAGAGGTACAAAGACTACGCATGCACATTGCAGAGCTAGACAAGACGAGCATTTGAGGTTAAAAAGTATAGAAATTGTAATTCTTTCACTTCTTCCTTGACTGATTGGATCATTTAGAGCCATTTGAAGCTGCATTTAAACTGCATTTTGGAAGTTCAAACTCTGGGCACCATAGAAGTCCACTATATGAAGAACATTCCTGAAATGTTTTCCTCAAAAAACATAATTTTTTTACGACTGAAAAAAAAAAGAAAGAAAGACATGAACATCTTGGATGACAAGGGGGTGAGTATTTTTGTTCTATTTTTGTCCCTACCCTCAATGCCATCTACAGCACTTCTGACTACTATGAAACCAAGTTCATGACTGTGACATAAACAAAAATTTATTAGCTAAAGAACTATCATCTGTTAAGAAACGTGCTTTATTTTTACAAAAAAAGGAACAATGCAGCCTTCTCAGATTCCTTTATATCAATCTACAATTCAATACACCAGAAACAAAAGAACTATTTCATCTGTGAGACATTGTGTCAATGGCTCTGACTGATCCTCTGCAACACCAGCATCCTGTTCTCATCATTCCTACTGAATCACTGATGCATGAAAACCTTTTGCTTCCCTGTGTTAACAATAACCTCACCTCATTCTCTCAGCTTGACAGGCATGGCAGAGCTCTGGCATTGTGACTGGACATGACATTTCTATTCCCTTTCAAACTCCATCACTTCACCAGCTCCACTGAGCCTGCATGCTCAGTCTGTTATTCTATTATACATTTCCCATTCAAACACTCTGTACTCCCCAAACAGTGCAGTACTTCACACTTCTCCTAGACTTCTCGGTTAAAGGTATCAAGCCAACTCCATTCTCTATTAAAAACATCTAATGAATGTAAACACATTTATAATGCATACACATTATACAACTCCCGGAGGTTAATAAAGGCCTGCTGAAGCAAAGCGATGCATTTGCGTACGACAAATATCCATATTCAAAACTTTATAAACCATGATCTCTTGCTTCCGCTAACTGTCGTACACGTGTTCACGAAAGAGTGGCATTCCAGCAGATGACGTAGAACGTAGGCGTAACGTAAGCTTCGGTGAGAATATGCTAGTTTTGCGACAACCAAGTTTTATTTACAGCAAAGGAAAACCAGTTTTCCAACATCCGTTTTATACTTCTAATTCATGACCAGTGTTTCGTTTGCTCTCTTCTCTGTGCTTCCGCATTCGTCACTTCTTACCAGAGCCTATGTTATGTGTACGTCCTACTTCATCTTCTAGAATGTCACTCTCTCTTAAACGCGCATACGACAGTTAGGGGAAGCTAGAGATTACGGTTTATAAAGCTTTAAATATGGATATATATGGATACACACTGATTCACTTCGAAAGTGAACCCTTGGAGCCGTGTGGAGCACTTTTTATGATGGATGAATGCATTTTATTGGGCTTCAAAATCTTGACCACAATTTACTTCCACTATAAAGCTTGGAAGAGCCAGGAATTTTTTTATTAGAACTCTGATTGTATTCGTCAGAAAGAAGAAAGTCATATACACCTAGGATGGCTTGAGGGTGAGTAAATCATGGGGTGATTTTCATTTTTGGGTGAACTATGCCTTTAATTATTATTAGACTTGTTGTTAAATGCACTGAAAATGACCAATAAGGACTTCACATTCATTTTATAGTGTTCATCTTGTTGCTTGTCTGATTGTTTTGTACATTGCAATGGATTTTTGTATTTTCTTAGCTTTGTAATAAACAGGATTATATTGTTGCATTTACCAAAAGCAGCTTCTAATTCTAAACTTGTGTTTATATCCTTGTCTGGCTGCATAACACTATATACTACAGTAGCTGTTACTGATGCTGTTCTTGTCCAGATGACAGTTTCTGCATGAAAACTCTCAGACACTTCACACAGAATACATAAAAAACAATGTGAGAAATCACCACAACAGCACCTACCAATCCACTATACAGCACACCTCACCTACATTCATTCACATTCACATCTACATTCATGAGATAATTAAAAATCTTTTTAAGGCTTATGATATTGTTAACTATATAGTGCCATGACATTCTTTTAAAACCTTTTGGCATTAAGCAGACTTTTATTTATCCCTACAAAGTTACTTCCTCTGCTGGGTGATCCTATATAGACAGTAAATTCAACCTGGCATGTGTAAGTGGGTCACTAGAGCAGTGACTAATTAGCTGGTAACACAATGAACTACAGCTGACATGACAGGTGTATTGCTTAGAAGAGACAACACGGGGTCAATTCAAGGTTGAAATCCATTCACTTTTACGTAAACAGTGAGGATGACGCCATCCAGGGCACTGAAATAGTCTCAAAACATCCCCTGAGGTCACATTTGTGTCATCACAAATAACAATAGAGTCTATTGACGTCACTAATAATTGAAGACAGAACAAATTAAAGCTGCAAGCAGCGTTGAAAAGGCCCTTGCACCCAGGCTCACCACCACCCTATTACTATAACTAGAATGCCTTCAGGCCAGTACTTATATCAAACATGAAGTTTGGTACAGATTGAACATGGTATGTTTGAGTTAGTGTAAAACATGACATACAAAACATGGCGCTATGATTATAACTGAATAATGGCCTTTAGATGTATTCAGGCCAGGACTCGAACGTGTGAAGTTTGGGGTGGATCAGACATTGTATGGCTGAGTTACAACACCTTGTATTCCCATGGTGAAACATCGTACTTTGTCAGGCCACCACGGACACGTCATTTAACGAAAACTCAAGATCTTCGCAATTTAACATTGGAAAGACCTTTAGAGTAGATTGACTAAATATAATGTTGATATAATGTTGTCATTAAATCTCTATGAGGAGCTTGTTAGAGAGTAAAACATGCCGCTTCCTGTTGCCTGCAGGTGGCGCTATGACTATAACTGAATATGGTCATGGGCATGTATTTTGGTGCAGATCAGACATTGTATGCCTGAATTATAACAACTTCCTTTTTCATGGCGAAACATCAAAGTTTGTCAGGCTGCCAATTTAAAGGAGAAGTCCACTTCCAAAACAAAGATTCGCATATAATGTACTCACCCCCTTGTCATCCAAGATGTTCATGTCTTTCTTTCTTCAGTTGTAAAGAAATTACGTTTTTTGAGGAAAACATTTTAGCATTTTTCTCCATATAATGGACTGCTATGGTGCCCCGAGTTTGAACTTCCACATGGCAGTTTAAATGCAGCTTCAAACGATCCCAAATGCGGCTGTAAATGATCCCAGCCAAGGTCTTAACTAGCAAAACGATCTGTTATTTTCATTAAAAAAATACAATTTAAATATTTTTTAATCTCAAATGCTCATCTTATCTTGCTGTCCCTGAACTCTGTATTCTGGCTCAAGACAGTTAGGGTATGTCAAAAAATTCCAATCATATTTTCTCCCTCAACTTAAAAAATCATTTCAAAATCATCCTACATCGCTGCAGAAGTACCGACCCAGTCTTTGCAAAGTGAACATGCAAAGAAGATCAAACACCCTTAACAAAAAAAGGTAAAACAGCGACATATAGGACGATTTTGAAGTTGAGGGAGAGAATGAAATGGGAGTTTTTCGACATACCCTAACTGTCATGAACCGGAAAAAAAAAGTCCAGGCAGAATAAGACAAGACGAGCTTTTGACATTAAAAATGTATACAAATAGTATTATTTTTATGGAAATAGCCAAACGTTAAGCTAGATAAGACCCTTCTTTTTTTGGCTGGGACTGTTTACAACCGCATTTGAGATCCTTTGAAGCCGTAATTTAAAATGCATTTTGGAAGTTTTGGATGTTGTTTAATTGTAAATGATACATCCCTCAATATATCCAAAAAACAAATTCACATATGATAACATTAAAGGGGCAAGCCACCGCTTGCAAGATGGGGATTTTATGTTTGTAATGTGATGAAAATCTTTTACCTAATTTGTGTAATTTGGTCATAAAAATTGTTTACAAATTTCTCATTATGCTATATTATCACCAAATCTTGGATTCAGTCTTTTTATTAACTTTCTTTCAGCTAGAACAAGTTTTGTATTTGTAATCGAACAAAAATAAATGATAAAATGAAAAAATAATAAACATTGTTCATTTACTTAAACTACTGACATTGTAACAATACGTGGAGTAGACTCCATTTATCTCTTCATTCTCTATTTACAATGAACTTCCAAACAAACCAGAGGAATTAAATCACAATAGAGCATTGTGAAGATAGAAGACCAGACAGTAAAAAAAAAAAAAAAAAAAACATGACAAAATGGGGTTGTTTATGTAATCGTCCTTCTCCTACTCATGTTTTTATTCTCAATTAAACTAGAGAAAGAGGATCCTTCATCCTGTGTAGGTGTCTACATAAAACTTCGCTGGAAGAGATGTCCTGCATGGGAGTTTAGAGTGTCTCTGACTAAATAGAGTTATTTTGATCTATCTGAAGCTTATGGCATGATACTTACAGCTTACTCCTGCTATTAAAACTGATATGTTATATATACAAAATACTTGTATTCGGATTTGTACGCAGAGAGTGGGGCTCTGAGGAAGACTCAGGAATTCTGTCCAGGTTTCATGTGGTAGATACTCCCATCCTTTCTAGAATTCCCAATGAGAGATAAGCCTTACTTGAGGAAAGGATATTTCACGGCTGGCTTCCCCCACCTGTCCCTTGACTGACACATTCTGAATAGTAAATCATTCTTTTCAGAATAACATACATCTTCTGCACTATCATTCTCGACTCCAAAAGAACAATATTGATTAAAGAAAATGGGTTTGCGGGAAGATTGTGAGCATCTTATCTAGTGGAGGACATGACTGATTATTATACTTTTGCCCCTGTGTTTGTACAAAAGGAATATTGCAACTGGCAGAATAAAATGAAAGGCAACTATTGTGAAAGTCATGTGATTTTTTTTCTTCATTGGAAGTTTAAGCTATCATTCTTAACAGTGTCATTTCAGACCAATCATTGCATATGTTATTTTAATAATGTCAAGACCAGTCATATGTATAGATGCCAGTGAATGAGATAGACCAAATGTGAAATGCAACAGATTTAAAAAACTGAAGTGACAAATGCAGCCATTGTTACACATTGCAGGTTCAAAAAGTTTTTCATTTCACATTATAGGTTCTTCATATAGAGTTCTTTAAATCACAAGAACATACAGTAGATGTTTTCAAAGAACAAGACAACTCCCAAAAAGGTTTTAATTTGGCATCAGACTTAAAACAAAAACCTTTTAGCCCCTATAGTTACATTTCGTTATTAATATTGGAACTATCTAATGAGGCAAGCAAGAGGCAAGCGCTGCAAACTTCGGAACCAACTCAAGAATCATTAATCATGCATGCACTAAAAATACATTTTTATACAGGACTTGCTCATAAAATAAATAATTATTTTAAAATTAACGCGACGTCAACACTTTAGACATCAAGCGCAATAAAAAGTATCTAGCACCTCTTTGCAAAAATAAATCTCTATGATTTAAAATTACCTCAGGACATACATGAGGAAAAGCACCTTAACATTTGACAACGATCTAAACAATCGCGAAAGACAGCAGCTGAAACACTGAAGCTACTCACCAATCACAGAGTCCGAGCATCAGATGAGATGGCGAGCGAGTGCAGAACGCTGCGCTTCTGGATCGCTCAGATCTCAGCTTCACTGGATCATGTGACAGCAGCTGCTGCCCGCTTCATCATCCACTTGCTCATACTGCATCCATTCATCCACAGCTTACTTACAACTACATTTACTTTATATAGCTGGATGTTTTTTCAACTTAAGACACTTTTATGTCCCAGGGCTTGATTTTTATTAAAACTTAAATGTATTAAAAATAATTTAAAATTACACTGTGGTGTAATGTTTATGGACACAATAATGACTCTTCTGTGACGTATGTGTGTGTGTCCACTGTTCGCCAGCAGACAAATCACAAGTGTGAAAATCCACATCACAGTTATTAAAGCACCCGTATTTAAAGGGTTGCGCACCCAAAAATGAAAACTCTGTCATTAAAGAAGTCCACTTCCAAAACAAAGATTCACATATAATGTAAATACAGCTTCAAACGATCCCAAATGCGGCTGTAAACGAGTCCAGTCGAGGAAGAAGGGTCTTACCTCACCACAGCAACTCATTATATGGACAAAAATGCTGAAATGTTTTCCTCAAAAAAACAACAACAACATAATTTCTTTACGACTGGAGAAAGAAAGACATGAACATCTTGGATGACAAGGGGGTGAGTACATTATATGTAAATCTTTGTTTTAGAAGTGGACTTCTCCTTGAATTACTCACCCTCATGTCGTTTCAATCCCGTAAAACCTTCGTAATCTTTGGAACACAAATTAAGATATTTTTTGCAGCACCACACGCATGCGCTGTGGTCAGGGTTGCCAGCTTTTCACAACAAAATCCATCCAATTGCTACTCAAAACTAGGGGGAGGGGGGTCCCCCATATAAAATTGCATTCCGGGAGATAAAGTACAATAAAATAAAATAAAAAAGGTTTTTTTTGTCGGGGTTCCCCGGGTAAATTCGCATTTGAGGGGCTAAATATAACGTTATTGGGGTTGCTTCAAACTGCAGACAGCAACCACAGCAAGAGAGATAAAGTAGTCCAATTCCGCGGGAAAACTGCGGACTTGGCAACTCTGATTGTGGCGCTCTCGTAGTCGTGAATGCACGTTGAAGACTGACGAGAAGAGGTTGTTGAATAAAGTCGTTATTTTTCTTTTCTTTTCGCACAAAAAGTATTCTTTTAGCTTCATAAAATTAAAGTTGAACCACTGATGTCACATGGACTATTTCATCGATGTCCTTACTAGCTTTCGGGTCAGAAGCTCTAGGATTTCATCAAAAATATCCTAATTTGTGTTCCGAAAATGAACGAAGGTCTTAAGCCGCCTACGGGTTTGGAACGACGTCGTGAGGGTGAGTAATTAATGACAGAATTTTCACAAGTAAAGCAACCCTTACGAAAATTAACCATGGTTTATTATAGTAAAAGTGTAGTAATCATGTTTTTTGGCGCATTGATTACCATTTCTGTAATCATAGTTTTACAACAAATACCATGGTTAAACTATGGTTAGTGTAGTT
The DNA here is from genome assembly GCA_019740295.1 of Labeo calbasu. Taxonomy (NCBI): domain Eukaryota; kingdom Metazoa; phylum Chordata; class Actinopteri; order Cypriniformes; family Cyprinidae; genus Labeo; species Labeo calbasu. Next base: position 9,880 of record JAHKKF010526598.1, read on the forward strand.
TTTGTGGTTTTCATGGTTTAACTATTGTAAGCAGGTTTTTTTGGTTTTTAATTTCTGCCATTTTTCCTTGTTAATAGCCTAAGCATTCAAATATTTAAAGCTTAGCATAGTGCATTGTTTAAAGCTTATTTAAACTGTTCCCACAAAGTTTTACTAAAACCCAGTAGGAAATGGAATTTTGGAATTTAGAAAATTAGGTGTATATTTTTTTCAATATCAATCATGGGTCTCTGATTCAGTGAAAATTACACGTGCTGCAGTGATTCAGATTGTCTAACTCTTTTTAGATTCTAGAGGAGCAACAAAACTACAACTTTATCTTAAATTAAATCTTTGAGAATAACCTGAAGCGTACACCATCTGAACCAACAGTTAAAAATGTTCCTCTTGGGTTGTCAAGCCTTTGCGCCATGTCATCACATGCTTCAAAGCCTGCATAAAGAGGTTGTGTACATCTTACTTGCGACGGTGCTGACTATCTTCTCTTCTTTTTCATCTTCTGTGAGCGCAACATTTTATTATGCTAAAATTCAACTTCAGACATAAACAAATTCCAGCGTTTATAAGAACAGACACACCTGAATGTATAAAAATACTTAAGACATGCCATCTTACACTGATGTTATTTTTTCCTCAGCAGGTTTCCTTGCATGGCAAAGACTTACTTTCTCATTTGAAGCTCAGTACAAAGAATCTGTCATCAATGTTCTGTAAGTATGTCACCCAGAGAGATTAAATTCGTTAAAACTGTTCATGTAACTAGGGCATGTCTCATTTTATAATAAGGTTACCTTCAGTACACCAACTTAAAATGGACAGTTTTAGGACTGTAGATATATGACCAACATCTGGTTTGAAAATCATTGTCAGACACAGTTGCTTTAAGGCCAAACATTAGTCAAAGTCAAAGTTTATTTGTCAAACTGCGGTATGTGTGTTATCTTACAAGCTCACCTTTGGGGGAAAAAAACTTATTTATATACCTTTTCAATGGCCACATTTACAGAAGTGTACAGAAATAATTTAAATAACTGTTCAAGGCCAGATCTTCTGCCTTGAAATCTCTTCTCGTAACAGTCCCCTACAAGAATACAGTGTTTCAAACACAAACTCACGCTCTGACCACATTAAAATGAGAAACTCTGCAGCACTGCTGAATACAGCACACAGAAGTACACTGCTAATTTCTGTTTGCTTATGCAGAGGACATATTTACCCTCATTACCATTCAGGCCTCTTTCCCATCCACTTAATGACATTCAGCTGGTCCCGCAGGTATGCAGGCCATGGAGAGGTGCAGTCAGCACAAACCGGACTCATGCTGACTGAGGCATTAAGCAACAGTTCAAAGTCTCGTAGCCTTTGCTATATCCCCTCTCAAAGCCCACCTAAGGCCAATTAGACAGTAAGGAAAGAACCACAACAGACGTGCCAGAGGTATGAAATGTGAAGCTGCTGAGTCTGCATGTGGGTAACGTATCCCAACTGATTTCTTGTACTCAAGCTGCCTGTCATAATGAAGTGTGTCAATAAAATCTGTCGTGTGTCCCTTGGAGAGTGTGTTGGGTAATCCAAGTGTTAGATACATTTGGTGTGCTTCATCAGTTCCTTTTTTAGTTAGATTTGCCTGCTGAGGAACCTTCTAAGAGTGGCATATTTACAGTGCACTTGAAGTTAATGCATATTTCAACATGTTCACTGTCTTTGTGAGTAGTCATTAGTGTTACTATGTTGGCATGCTCAAGGTCATCAAGTACACTCATTTTTCATCTGCCTGAGGGATCTTTTGGCTAAACGCCATTGTGAATTTAAATACTGGGTATCGGGTACTAATGTTTAATGTGTTTTTATACACTTGATCATGGTGTTTACAATAAATGACATTTCTATTCCCCACAAAGCTTTTCCGCTGTCTACAGCAGGCATATATGTTTAAACAAAAAATATATACTTGTCATAGATTTTTATATTGTGAATGACATATTTATTTTCCCATAGCAGATTCGGTTGAAGTCAAAAGTTTACATACACCCTGCAGAATCTGCATTATTTTAACAAAATAAGAGGGATCATACAAAATGCATGTTGTTTTTTTATTTAGTACTGACCTGAATAAGATATTTCACATGAAAGACGTTTACATATAGTCAACAATAGAAAATAATAGTTGAATTTATAAAAATGACCTAGTTCGAAAGTTTACATACACTTGATTCTTAATACTGTGTTGTTACCTGAATGATCCACAGCTGTTTTTTTTGTTTGTTTGTTTAGTAATAATTGTTCAT
>JAHKKF010526599.1:0-37930 GCA_019740295.1 Labeo calbasu
TTTTTTTTTTTTTTTACTTTTCTACACAAACATTCGGTCACTATTTTGCGCCCAATGTCGGGAAGTAAAGCCAGCTGAGGACCACAGCTCCAAAGGACGAACTGACTGTTACAACAAGTTATTGTACTCAAGAAACCCTGATTCCCTCTCACACATGGACTCTGTTTTGTAGCGGGGTCATGGTTGGGCTGAGGCGTCTGTGGGTCATCTCGTCTGAATCTCTCAGCCTTGGCTCCTACAAAAGCCCTCTCTACCCGCCAATTCATCAGGTGCTGGGAGTGTAACGCCGCGGCCACTTCCATAAAAAGAAGGTCAGCTCGATAAAGGCACAGCTTATGGTGAAGCAAAGACAATTCGACATCATTCAACATCACCCGGCCCATTATACTCTATCTTTGCGACTATGCTCCCTTGATCCACGCTTGAATCCCTTCTGTATGTACACAGCCACTCTGGAAGCGACGCGTACCCGGCATTGGACGGCGTGCTCCCTTTATTGTGGCGGTGTTCCTTTGGGAAAATCCAGGGCCTCTGCTCTTGCCTGCAAGGGGTTGAGGCAGTTCCTTCTATCCGTCTCAGAGGGCAGAACCTTAGAGGAGGCTTTCCATATTCACTTGAACCAGACGTCCAAGCACTTCCTCTCCCTTTCTCTCTATCAATTTTTCCTTTTCCATTGCATTTTTCTCTCTCGCTCTCTTTCTTTCTTTCTTTCTTTCTGGCGCTCGCTCTCTCTTCTGTCACCTCCTGCCTTGGAGGCTGACAGACAGACGGACTGATATTATCAGGCGAGCATCTCCAGCTCTGGGGCCCCAATCATTCTCCACAAACAGCCCAGCGCTCCCACCCAGGCTCCCCCAGCCCGCCTCTGCCTCTCTCCCTTCTGATAAGGCCCAATATCAGTGACGGAACATATTTTATGTATGAAATGCATCCCACAACAAGCAGTCAAGCATTAGGTTTGTTTAAATAGATGATGTTTATCAGGTATTCTCCTTTTAACAGATAGTTTGACATTGTTCTCTCTCTCCCGCTCACTTTCTCTTCCTTGCTAACCATCTTAATATACTGTTTAGTCTGTGGGTTGTTGGAGGGGCTCCAGGGGTAGATACTCCAGTACTCCATTATTTTAATTGTGGGTCAGGGATTAGCAGTCCTGCTGCTTGCATCACTGAATCAGACTTTAAAACCATCTCAGTCAGGAAAGCCTCCATTTTTTCTCTATTTACAAATCTATTTTTGTGAGCACACCCGTCACAAGATTACGTGCCTCGGATTTTCGCTCGTCAGGCAGATGACACTTTTTTCCCCCTCTGCAGGTTGTTGATCGCATCAGATATTGGATGACTTCCCATTTAGGACTGAGGCAATGGTTGTCAGTTTGTGGCCAACATTTCTGTGACGAATAAAATAAGATCTTAGAAATGCCATAAGACCGTCTGACATAATAGTTTGTGTGCGGATGAAATTCAAATTCCTTCTTTCACTTGAACAGTAGACGGTGCAAGGAGCGGATTACTTGAAAACACTTTCAATTCTGGGCACTTTGACTCACTAGTTTATTTAATTTGTTCCACTGACAAATGTCTAATAACGTATATAAATGCTTTAGAAGATTTTTGTCACTTCGTTTTCTGTTATGTCAAAACACTTCCCTCACAGAGTCATTTTCATCACATCTAAGATTATATACTTTGTGGTCAAAATGACATTTATGGAAAAAATGTCCAACTTTTTGTTTTCCCAAAACTAAATACATTTATTCTAAATACAGTCAATTAAATAAATCCAATTTTTTAAAAAATCATACTACTGAATGGAAATTATGCAAATACTAACTTCAGCGGAAATGACATCACAACAGAAAGTCAAAATTTGTACAAAAATTGATAGAAATCATTTCATACTAGGGGTATGCGATATATATTGTCTACAATAATATCGTAATTGTTGTTTAAACATATTCACTTTCTACTTTAATGCAGAAGTAAGTGTCTGGGTGAGCCTTCCGGTTCATTAGCGGCTACTGATCATATTGGAGTAAAGAGGTATGGTTAGGTTAGGTTAGGTTAGGTTAGGTTAGGAGTAAAGAGGTTAGAGAAATGTTATGCAAACCAAAAATTAACGTTCTATTTCCACTAAGAAAACTTTCCTGGCTAACCAAAACTAAAGTTTAACAAAATAATGTTCTGGGAATCAAAAACTAACATTCCAGGGTCATTATAATAATGTTGGGGGAACATTAGAATAACGTTCTAAAAACAAAAAAAAAACCAACTTTTTGGGAACCAAAAACGAACGTTCTGGGAACGTTAGAATAACATTAGATTAACGTTCTACAAACAAAAAAACATTCTGGGAACGTTAAGAAAACTGACTAACCAAAAACAAACCATAAAAACACTCTGGCAACCAAAAGCTAACGCTCTGGGAACGTTAAAATAACGTTAGAATAATGTTCTACAAACCAAAAACTAACATTCTGGGAAAGTTAGATTAGCGTTCTGGAAACATTCCACAAACCAAAAACTAATGTTCTGGAAATGTTAAGAAAATAGGGCTAACCAAAAACAAACCATAAAACTAACGTTCTGGGAACCGAAAACTACACTCTTCGAAAAAAAAGTACAAAAAAAGTGGCCATCACTGGGGTGGTACCCTGAAGGGTACAATTTTGTACCTCTAGTTGCACTTTTAAAACACATTTTGGGTACATAAGTGTACCCTAAGGACCTATTGTATACCTTTAAAGGTACCAATGTGATTTGTTCCACTAGAAACAAAATTGTACCTCCGTGGTACCTATTTGTCTGACAATGTTACATTCTGGGAATATTAGAATAACATTAGAATAACATTCTACAAACCAAAATTGCTCTGGGAACGTTAAGAAAACTGGCTAACCATAAACAAACCATGAAAAAAAAAACATTGTGGGAACCAAAATCTAATAGTCTATGAATGTTCTGAGGACCAAAAATTGTTAGCTGGATAGGGAAATAACGAGAAGAATAAAAACGCGAACAAAACTGTTTGCACTACAAACCAGTGAGCTCATAATTAAGATGATACATTAAAATAATATGGTAAAATACTCCAATTTGCTAAATCAAGCAGCAAAATGAGCTGTTTTGTACAGCTAAAAATAGCTGGACACAGCAAGAAAAAGGTGGCTACGATTTGACATTATTCAGTATATCACAAAAACACACCCGGAGAGTGCAAGCATACACTGGTGAAGGTTAGACTACTGCACCAGCACATTTAGACTATTAAAAACATTTTAAATTCTCCCAAAATTCAAGATAAGGAGGCAAAAACGCCCCCATATGACTTTTATATATCTATTTATATAATATGATATATTTAATATCACACTAAGAGGGACGTTTTCTACAAATATCAGCATGATTGTAAATGTGACATTGATTTGACAAACAGAAGTTAATATTAAGTGACTTACATTTTAGACACAACAGTTCTTGTTTCTGCTGTATTTCCACAATGAAAATAGTTTGAAATAAAAGCCACAGCACCTGTTTTGCGTCTTTTAGCAACACACAACTGTGTTTCGTCAATAAGTCATTTAAACGAATCGGTAGAATGAATGACTCAATAACTCAATATGTTATTGAGTGTGTGTAATCAAATTTTAATATTAACTGTTTAAAAAAATAAAAATAAATACATTTATTTTTATTGGCCTACACATACACAGATATACACACACACATAAAAGTCATAAAAGTGCCCATAGTTGAAGAAACACCCATTTACTGTATAAAAGAGATTAGGTGTTCCATTGCATTGTTCTCCTTCATTTTTCCATCAGTTAGACAAGTGCAAAAAGGTCAAGCTTTGCACTGCTAGCATTGTTAGCATGTTTAGCGCTGTCCCCTTGGGCCATACAGATTTTCCGAGTGTACATCAAATGGGACCAGGCTCCCAAAATACTCTGGGGGGAAGATCACAAACCCACACGAACCCAACGTACACACAAAGCACACATACTGGTCATTACCATAACAAGCCAGTGTGTTTCTGCAGATACACTTGTTTGGGTTAGGTGGGGGGTACAGAGGGGCGACGGGTCCCCAGCTTTATTTCAATAACAACAGAGAGACACAAGGGCCACCTCGTCAGGCTTTAAATCACATGGCAGCGTCCTGATCTGCCGATAAGCAGCAGATGCTAGTGAGAAGCCAACGGCGTGGACGCCCAGTGCTCTTCATTTTGTTTGCATTTGTTTTAGAAAGAAGACACTTGCGACTCCACAAACCACATTATAGACTGACTACACTATTGCTGACAAAAGCTTGTATTTATAGGGGGAGAGAATGGGGGAGAGAAAGAATGAGAGGGAAAAGAAAGCTCTAGTAATGAAGAGTGTCTGTAAACTCAACATATCTGCTGTTTCGTGGATCAATGAAACTCATTTTTGCCCTAGTTTATTGAACAATACGATAAAAATGCAATTTTATAGATTCAATCATTTGTCTACGATCAGCAAGGCATTAGAGTTAACAATGCCCTGAAAACAATGTAGATTTTTAAAATAGCGATTAAGATGTGAACGCTTATATGTAGTTAAGATATAAGGAAGATGTTTTTACTTTTTTACTCTATGGTTACACCACATGACATTTTTTTAGAGTTTAAATATTTAACCCATATGACACCCAGAACTTGAAAGAACTTGAAACTATTTTGATTTGTCTTATAATATATTACTCAGTATTGACTGAGCAGAACACAAATCAAACAAATCTAAGCCATACCGCTTAATATGTTGGGGCAACTATTTGCCAAGCGCTGTGATCAACACTCCATCCCTTGAGAGCCCCATAAAAGCAAATTACACAAATACACAAAGCAAACACACTCATCTCTAGTTTACACAGGTAATCCAGTGTTTCCAGCCAATCAGTATTTAAACTGGCAGGTCAAACAGTGCTCATCTCTTTGAGACTAAATACACACACACATATATAGTTGTTTAAAAGGCCTTGATTACATATGCTAAACGTGGCTTAGCCGCGGTGGCTGGGCTCCTTCAACAGGAGAGGCTGTTGTGAGTTTACTGGAGAAGTTGTAAATATGCGCTAACACTTTTAGCGGTAATCCCTCCACACAAAGCCTGGCAGAGATTAGGAGCCGGTCGCCTGACAGAGAGAGAATCCTCCACCACAATCACATTTTAGCCTCTGCTGAGAGCTGGAGAGGGCATACAGCCCACGCCACTGATATCGCCAATCGTGTGAGGACGAGAGCGAAGAAAAGCAACAATCCCAAAACCGCTTAGAAGAAAAAAGGAAGGGAAAAAAATAAGCCATTGCCATCAAACTGTTTGTGTACTAGCTGCCATCTTTCAACGGAGCACAATCGGTCACAACTGTTTTCTTTTACAGTACTGCCTTGTTTTGATGAGGGAAGCAACTGCATTGTCCAATTAATACACTGCACTCTGCGGCGTGACCTTTTGAACCGGACGTCGACCTCGTCCCTGAAATTCAGCAAGCTGCGTGACGCCAGGCCCGGCTGACACATTTGAGGGGACTCGAGCGGGAGTCAGAAGCAGCCGCAGCCCTGGAGCCCTCCGCATGAATAGACCATAGAAGCGGTTTCATTTGCAAAATCTTCCGCTCTGCACTTGGCTGAACCTACAATAAAAGTTGATAATTGAGAAGCAAGAGGGAAGGATCACTATGACTGTGAAAAAAGAAGGGGGTGGAATAGAGGCCCTGGCTTATGTTTAATACAGTTTAACTGATATTTAATATTTTGTGCTTTCTCTCTCTTTCTCTCCCTTTGTCCACATTAAAATACTTCAAAAAGAATTCTAATGAAGTGGAAATTAAAAGGAGCGTAGATTGGGGTTGGAAAGAGAGGCTCCTAATCCCGCTATCTCTTAATAATTCAAAGTCTCTTTTATTTTCTGAATAAAAAAGCGGAATTAATCTGGCGCTGTGAAGCTGTCCTCTCTTCTCACTGTTTAAATAAATCCCCGCTCGTACATTAAACGCAAGGAGGCCGGCGCTGGCGTGTAGCCAAGCTCTGTGTCAATTCCCTCCTGCCTCTTTTTCATTCTCTCCCAACCCTTTTTTATTCCCTTTCTTTAGCTTTTTGCCAGAGAGAGACCTGGGAGAGGAGCCGCGCCACCGGAGAGTCCCTATCTCTAGAACCTGCTCAGCACACGGCCCTATCGCAGCCGGCTAAGACCACTTAGCAACGGCTGGCGGAAGGCACCCTTAGGAAACTTTGTGGAGATATTAGGACACTGGGAAGCCTAATGATATATTACAAAGGCATTGTTAGAGAAAAAGAGATGGCCAATAATAGCCTGACTGAAAGTGGCTACACCAGCTGCTTGGAAAAGAGAGGAGGAACTTCAGGAAACTCTGATTGCTACATGTCGTAATGAGCTGGAAATTAACTCTTCGCTTTTGGAGACAGGCTGGTGATCGTGGCACAAACTTGACTGTTGTCACTTTTCATCTTCAGAAAAGACATACTGAAAGCAGTATTGTGCCAAAGGTACTTAGTTAGATGTCAGTTGCCATATGTCAAAATGAAGTGGTTGTAACATAGGTTCATTGGAAATATGTGCCTCGATATAAATTTCAGCGAAACTGAAAAAAATGTACCTATATGTACGAATCACTGCAGTTTCCAGTTGAAATGAACACTAGAGGCAGTAAAACTCTGACTTTTATTCCTTTTCAAACAAAGTATGATTTACAGGTACATAGTTTTTATTAATAGAGCCTAATTTTCACACAATATTATGTTATGACTTCAAAACAATTTTCTTGTGTGATTTGAAAACTGATACTTTTGAACATTTTTGTCACATATACAGCTTTATATGCATGAGTTTTCTAATTTCGCTGGTTTGCTTGGTAGCTCACACGACACTGCATTGCACTTGAACGATGAAGAGCTCCGGTACGAACCCCCTAAAACTCAGGTTCGACAAAACGGCTCAAATCCAGAAGGAAGTTAAAACAGCACGGCTGGATCAACAAATGTGTTTTTATATCACTTTTGCATGTGTTAACAGTATTGGTTAGGTTTGGGGTTGTTTTTGGTGTTTCCAACACGACAGAGCATCAAAGGAGTAGTTCACTTCCAGAACAATAATTTACAGATAATGTACTCACTGATCGTTTAAAGGGCTCTAAACGATCGAAACTGCCATGAAACGTGCAGTAAGGTACGTAATTATGGTGTTGCAGAAATGTATGTAGAGGCATGTATTTTCTTGAGTTGAGTTAACTTAAAAACAGAACAGCATTATGCTATAAAGACTTTAGGTGCTTCATGGGACAGGAGGTGAACATTACATCCTCTACATCCCTGTTTCGTAGCACTGAGATGTTGTTGCATCCTGGCTAGGCCTGTCTATGCTGAGATATGGCACAGTCTCTGTATATCAGAGATTCCTCTGTCTGATCCAGGATCACCAGCAGCATTCCCAGATCTTCCCTTTGTGATGGGAGATTTACAAAATCACTTCCTTTCCTTATGTTACACACTCATTGGCTCTGAATTTACAGTCTTGAGCCACGTTAAGACTCCTTGGAGGAAGCAGCTTCGGCACAAACAAAAGCAGAGAAATATGTATGCGTTCCTCTGCTGTGACAATGAGAAGCCTTTAAAGCTTTTTGTCTGCAAATTCGACTTCACGTCTCGCAGAATAGGGAAAGTAGGACATGGGATCCGAAATTCCGGAATGAACTTTTTCAAACAAATCCGAGTAAATATTTAATCAAATCCCGTGATGTATCTAGTGGTTCTTTTTCTTCACATTATATCTTGTGGCTCTACGAGATAAATGTGGAAGAAAAATCATCTCCTTATTCATTTCTCTATTTTTTGGAGGAAATAAGCATCTTGATCTGTTGAACCAGACTGAAATGAGATTGACATGGCAGGCAAGAGGTTAGCTCTGTTTAAACCCCACCACTCTCTCTTTTCATCAGCCTGTATTGCTCCTCACAGAAATATCTACTTTGTGCCTTATCAAATGAAAAAAAGAAATCATACAGAGAGAGGGGGATAGAAGGAGGAATAGACAGAGCCTACAGGGAAAGTACAAAGGTGTGTCTGAAGATCCCCAAAGGCAACATAAAGTCATTTTCCGTGAAGGTGTGCTATTTTTATTTATATCTTTCCCTCGCTCTGTTTCATCATACATACTGTTTGGAGGGCTATCATTATGCCAGACGGAGAGCTGGGGTGAAAACCATTTGCATTACTACCCTGACTGTCTGACTCCAGGCGCTTTGCCATGATACTTTATTCCAAACCATTCAGCCAACCATTATCACTTTGCCCCCGCTCCGTTGTACCTCCCTAACACACACACATAGACAAACACACGCATGCATCCAGCCTTATCGGACGCATCTCCCGCAACGCTGGCACAGAGGTACAGGAGGGACAAGTCTGTGATGAGTGGAAGGAGGTGCACAGGGATCCAGGGTGGAGGGGAAGGGGGGGGTCCTATGCGTGTAATTGTCCTGGTGAGCACTCAATACCATCTTAAAGCAAACAGGCAATCTCCAAAGCTGCGCAGACAGGGAGGGAAAGANGCTGGCACAGAGGTACAGGAGGGACAAGTCTGTGATGAGTGGAAGGAGGTGCACAGGGATCCAGGGTGGAGGGGAAGGGGGGGGGTCCTATGCGTGTAATTGTCCTGGTGAGCACTCAATACCATCTTAAAGCAAACAGGCAATCTCCAAAGCTGCGCAGACAGGGAGGGAAAGACCCTGTGGCTATGGGGACCCTAATAGGAACTCCTTTCTCCAAGAGATAAATGGGTAAAGTTCCTTTTATTTATCCTGGCCGGCTGTTTGGGACTGGGGCTATTAAAGCACAGCAATGCTATTTATCCCTCCAAAAAGGATTGGTCCCACACAGGGCTGAGGGCAAGAAAGGAGAGGAGAGGGGCGAGAAGGAACGGCGGCCAGTGGAAATTGGCAAAATTGCGAGGTCAAACTGTTTATCTTTTTTATTCCCATGTCTCTTCTTTTCTCTCACACTCTTCTTGAACCGTCCTCTCCATCGGCATTCTCCTCCCTCACTGTCCATTTACCATCTCTTGACTCTTTTCAGCCTCTTTTCTTTCCGTCGGGGGGAACTTTTGAGATGCTGACGTGTGTGATTATGTAGCACCTGGCATAAATACAGCGGCGCTCGCAGAGGAAGAGTTGTCCACTCTGTATTTGTCATTGTTGGATAAAGGTGAGCTGATGGCGAGTTTCACAGGCAGATAAAGCACCCGCAGCCGCGTACGTTAATCTCCCGACGCTCACCTAACAATAGATCATCCCCGGCCAGCTTCCCCTCGCTTAGCATATCTCCTGCTCTTGTCTTATCCTCTGTGTAAGGGTGCTTCCTAAAGCATGCCATGTCAGCTTATCTGAAGAGCATGCTGCTCCCTGAAAAGAGACCCTGTAAGCACTCCTCACCCCAATCATTAAAACAACACACGGGGAAATGTCACTGCCCAGCTCGGCCAGACCTTCTACACGTTGCTCAGACAGACCAGAACAATTCAAGTGCAATTGCAGGGGACTTGGGAGCCAAAGGTCTCTTGTTAAATGCAGGGCTCTGTCTGTCTCTCCGCTGGAGAAGGGAGTGAGGCCCTGCTTCCAGATAAGGCCAGACAGAAGTTGTGGTTGGAGGGCGATTGGAGTGTTTATACTCTCTTGTGCATACCTGTGGTCTCTGAATGTCCTGATGTAAAGAACAGAGGTTACACACGCACTGCTGCCTCCCGCCATAGAGATAACACTGTTACATTGCAGTGGAGAAACATTCTCCTGTATTAACGGTCCAACTGTGGCCAGCAGGGTTTGGAATTGAAGAATTGGTTCCTTTTCAATTCATGGAAATCGAATTTAACTAGTCACACCTCTCAGGAAGCTGACTACATTTCAAAACTAAAATTCAAACAAAAGTGTCTATTCCAGCGATGGCCAACTTCAGTTCTGGAGGACCACTGTCCTCCAGAGGTTAGCTCCAACCCTAATCAGATACACCTGAACAAGCTAATCAAGGTCTTCAAGATCATTAGAAAACTACAAGCAGGTGTGCTTTATTAACTGCAAGACAGCAGCTCTCTAGGGCTGAAGTTGACCTGATCTATTCCATAAGGCCTAGAACTCAAAAAGACAAAACTTCTATATATCTGCGTTCTGTTTTGATATTTCTTGCAATGAATCTTACGTTCAGAACTGGACTGGCGTAGCAAGAAATCAAACGAATGGAGTGTTTGCCCAAAAACATCGCAACTTGTTTAGGAATAAACATGGACGACTTGCTCTTGTGGGTCTTATCTTTCAGCGTTAAGTTGCAGCGTGAGCGGGAACTCTAGTGTCTGTCTTTGAATCCCTCACCGGTGGCAGAGGTGAAGGAGGATCGGGCTAGTAGAGTAGCCATGATGAATGACTGTACTGATCTGATGCCATCTATTTCTGTGCTAGCATCCAAGTGGGAATGGCCATATCAAAGAAAGCCTGTTCTTTCTCATCCCCTGTGGAGGAATTCCTTCTGTACTCTGGCATGATAATGAGCTGGGCCTCCTTCAGGCCTCAAACACCTGATTGAGTCGAGCCCTGGTAGTGCCAAACACACTCAGGGAATTACATACTGGGGGATGTCATCCAATTGGGCCAGACTCTCCTTCAGTAGGAGGCATTTCCTTGGCTTGCCTACTTTGGCAGGGGATGGCGATGCCTCTTTTCTCGCACGGTCTCGCGGCAAGAACCCTGGCTGGCCCCGCGTTGGACGACACACAGTAGACAGCGAGCGGATGGCGGCTAGGGGGAGGGAGTGCAGTAGTTGAGTTCACAAAAGAACACAACATGGAAGCGTTTCAGCAAGTCTGCTCAGAGGTTAGTGGTAAATGGCCCAGATTTTGCCATGTTTTCGCACAGATGCTCTTACCACATTCTAGTCTCTGCCGCTTTTCCTCCTTGCAGCGCTATGATCCCATTTGCAGATGCTGGAGAAATAGAGACACAAAGCAAGCTCCAACATCCCTTTGCCAAGCAAGTCTTTAATTCCTCAGAAACAAAGACACAACATGGCAGTGATTACCTAAAGCAAGGAATATAGTGATAATTAAAGCCTAATTGAAAACACAGAGAGGATCACTGCACTTAATTAAAAACATTTTCTGTTAACCCTTAATTGCTATACTATAGGCGATACTCAGTTTATCTTCCTTGCTATTCTGTTCATCACTCTTTTCCAATGAAATGACAAAATTCAAGTGACCAAGTGTTTCAAACTCCAGAAAAGCAGCCTATATGACTTTACTATGTCCAATGTCTTCTGCAACCACACTCCAAAAATGATTTTAACAGTAAAATACTGTAAAAATGCTACAGGAAAAATCTGTTAATTGGCTAACAGTAAGATATATACAGTGAATAACTGTAATTAAAGTACATTTAATGTAATTTTACAGTAAAATACAGTAAAACTGGTTTTTGGAAGTGAAAAAAAAAACACATAAAGTTGACATTCCCAAAATTCCCTGCATGACACTTCACATTTAATTAACATTAGTGAGTAACTGAACGCTTATATGGACCACTTTTTTGGGGGACTTGTGTGTAGGACTGTTTACTCATTATTTTGTGTACATTTTTGAGCTGTGAAAGTGATATAACCAACTATCTTTCCATTACCACTGATTATAAATTTCATGTTAAACATAATTTTGCCATTTGACTCCAAGCCATTTGAGTAATAGAGGGACAGAAGAAGAGACAGAGAGAAAGAGTGAAAAAAAAACAAGAGCAGTAGAGAAAGGGCAAGTAAGAATCAGGGGCGATGAAACAGCACAGGGATAATAGAAGTTTCCTGGGGCAATTGCAGAGAGAGAAAGGGAATATATGCACATGTAAATGAGAGAAAAAAGAAAAGCAGGTCACACTGCCATCCGTCCATCCGTTTCATATAGAGCAGGTAGAGCTGCCAGAGAGAGCAGGCAGATCGGTAATTTCTGTTCGCCCAAGCGTTCACTTGAATACCGATTCACGGAGTGAGAGAATAAAGAAATCTTTCACTCAGTCTAGGTCACAGTGAGAGTTTCCTCTTTATTGCAGATAATGAGATAAAAGAGCGAAAAATGGCAGAGCATCAAGCTTGGAGAAATTAACTCTCACACCTCCTCCTTAATTAATACATCCTAATTGGCCTGCTGCCCCCCGTTGGTCTCCAAACATTATTTTGCTTTTCCTCCACTGGTTTGGAACAGTTTACAGAACGTCCTCTGCGGGCTTGTCAGAGGAGCGCTTTGTGCTGAATGTACACAGGCTCTTTTGTGTTAACATTAAATTATAAATCATCGCTACTTTTGGGTGGAAGGAAAGTCTCAAAATGAGTCAACAACATTTTTAATCATCTCTCATCTGACACAACTTGCATAAAGTTCATGGTCCTTTCCTTTTATGCACGCAGAGTCAATTAATTGTATCTAATTATTCATGGTTGATTAACAAAATTTTAAATAATTATTAAATGTAGCCTGTTCATACAGAATTCAATCACAGCACTGCATTGAATAAAATAAAAATAAATAAATATACTATTATTCAAAGGAGTGGGGTAAGACTTTTTAAAATGTTTTTAAAAGAAGTCTCTAAAGCTCATAAAGTCGACATTTATTTGATCAAAAATACAGCAAATACTGATATTGTGAAATATTATTACAAGTTAAAATAACTCTTTTCTACTTTAATGTATTTTAAAATGTAATTTATTCTAGGGATGGCAAAGCTGATTCTTCAGCAGTGTCACATAATCCTTCAGAAATCATTTTAATATGATGATTTGCTGCTCGGGAAAACATTTATTATTATAAATGTTTTGATTAATTGAAAGTCAGTACAGAATGTGAAATAGAAATCTTATATAACATTATAAATGTCTTTACTTTTACTTTGACTAGTTTAGTTTAAATCTAACTGAAACGTTTGAATGGTGATGAATGGTAGTTATTAAAAAGTAAAGAAAATATACAGCTATACAATTTAAAGCTAAAATATATATATATATATATATATATATGTATACTTTTATTCACAAACGATCCCAAAGTTTTTCTATCAAGTTACAAACTTTCTCTTGACAGTCACTGTTTTTATACAAAGTTAATGATATTTGTAATCCCCTAAAGCTACTTTATCTTCAACTTAACCCTCACAACCTTTCTACATCCTTTTTTTTAAGTATAGTAAGTCATTTTCCTCGTGGGGAGCATTCACTAGTCTTCACAATGTATGTGATTATAGGTTTTAGTATCCTTTTGGGGACACTTGGTCCTGACAAAGCAGGCAAAACCTGACCCACACACCCACTGAGCCCGTTGTGTGTAACTGTTAGGTGTTTCTTTGAGCTGTTTTGCTGTGTGATGCGTGTTCGGTGTGGGCTGAAAGGTTGGGCAGTCCTTCCCTGTTGCCCCAGGACCTGTCCAAATTGTAATCCTATTCCTGTGTTTATCAAAGAGAGGAAGAGAGCAGGGAGAGGGAGGCATTGAGCTGACGGCTTGATTGTGATGTTTCTGTCTGATAGCTCGGCTAACCTTATCCATCAATTCCACCTCAGCCTCCCAGCCTCAGTCAACCCCCACAGACACACATACACACACAAACACACACACATATATCTGCCCAACCATCAGTCCTACCACTGACCCTCTCTTAACAGAATGAGACACAGTCCCACACACTCACACAGTCTAGACAAACCAGATATTTCACATCAACCACTGACACAAAAAGTTAATGGCTATTAGCAAACAATAGGACATGATATACTCTCTCTCAAATATCAAAATGTCACACACACACACTTTCAACTTTAAGTTTTCATGTTAATGCTAATATAGTTCATGCTAATAAAGTAAGACAGACAGGTGCGGATAAAAAAGTCCTTGCTAGTATTATGCTAAATCCTGAAAGAAACAATAAAATTAAGTGTTATGTAATACACTTACATAAATTTACCTAATTTATTCTGGGTTCAGCATAATTTGTGACATAATGTTGATTTACACAAATAATATACATATAGTTAAAGTTAAAAGCTTACATACACCTTTTTTTTTTTCAAAAATAAGAGGGATCATACAAAATGCATGTTATTTTATATTTAGTACTGATCTTAATAAGATATTACATATAAAATATATTTACATATAGTCCATGAGAAAATAATAGTTGAATTTACAAAAATGACCATGTTTAAAGGTTTACATACATTTGATTTTTAATGAATTGTTTGTTTGTTTGTTTGTTTTTTGTTTATTGGTAGTTATTAATGAGTCCCTAATAATAATAGTTGAATTTACAAAAATGACCATGTTTAAAAGTTTATATACATTTGATTTTTAATGAATTGTTTGTTTTGAATTTGTTTATTGGTAGTTGTTAATGAGTCCCTAGTTTGTCCTGAACAGTTAAACTGCCCGCTGTCCTTCAGAAAAATCCTTTAGGTCCCAAAAATTGTTTTTTCAGCATTTTTGTGTATTTGAACCCTTTTTAACAATACCTGTATGCTTTTGAGATCCATCTTCTCACACTGAGGACAACTGAGGGACTTATATGCAACTGTTACAGAAGGTTCAAACACTCACTGAAGGAAAAAGGAAGCATTGAAGGAAAAACGATGCATTAAGAGCCAGGGGTGAAAAACAATTTTCTTATTTTGCTTAAATGTCTTTCTTTTTTCATTTAGTACTGTCCTTCAGAAGCTACAGATTATACTTAAATGTTTCCCAGAAGATGAAATAAGTAAAATTTACAATGATCTTCAAATTCAAAAAGTTTTCACCCCCCGGATCTTAGTGCATTGTGTTTCCTGAAGAACAGTGTTCAGTTCAACTGTTCAGAACAAACAAGTGACTCTTGAACAACTATCAATTAAAAAAAAAAACTGTTCAGGACTACTAAACAAAAACAGGTTTTGAACAGGGTCATTTTTATAAATTCAACTATATAAATGTATTTTATGTGAAATATCTTGTTCAGGTCAGTACTAAATAAAAAAACAACATGCATTTTGTATGATCCCTAAAATTATAAAAATTTTGCAGATATTTGTAAACTTTTGAGTTCAAATGTACATCAACTTTTAAAAACGTATAAAATGCACCTTTTCCGTAAAAAATAAATAAAATTGAGGTTACAGTGAAACACTAACAATGGAAGTAAATGGGGTCCATTTTTTGAATGATGTAAAACCATAAATGTCAATGAAATGTATAAAAATTTTAATTAATTGTTTTAAAACTTGTACTAGGCATTATGTTGTTAAAGAACTAAAGTAAAATTAAACTTGATTTTACACTGAAAAAGTTTTTTTTGCCATATTACACTCATGGTCATGAATTTTTATGAACTGTGGCTAAACTATTAAACTATAGAATTTATTAATGTTTACAGATGTACCCTATTTATTAACATTGTAAGTGCCTCACTCTTTGCTTTTTGATATGAATAAGAAGAACAAGCTTCTTTTTCTCCATTATTATTTTTATGCCATAAATACTGTTGCTTGAGCTTAACTTGTACTGAATGCAGCATAAGCTATTAACACACTTTAATCAGTACTTGCCTTTTTTACACACACACATTTATATCACCATGTTTGTTTTGTTCTTTCCCTTAAAATACTTGGATGAATCAACCTAAACTACCACTGACAACTGCCGCTACACTGACATGCACAGCTTAAGCTAAATTTATGGAAGTTAACTAAACTGACTCTTAGCCATTAATATCTCCTAATTATAATGTAGTGAAAAATTAGACTGCAGCACACACATTAAAGAAATAATGAAGGGGCTTCCTAAATGATGTACTGCGCCCATGCGATAACATAGACATCATACATTCAAAGGAGCATTATTTGCAGATTTTATTTATATAGCGAGTCACAGTGCAAGTTGCATTAATCAGAAAGTACTGAGGCCGTAAAGGTAATCATAGAAATTCGACGTCCCCTAAAAGAATCGTCCTCTGAGACCCGTACGCACACACTTATATGCCGTCAGTCAGATATACGCGCACAGAGGAGATAAATACCTCCTGACATAGTGGCCCGGGGCAGCGTTTAGCACGCGGAGAGGAGAGATGAAGATGACTCTGACAAAGGCACTGACTGTGAGCCAAACAAGCCCTATTCCTGGAAAAGCTGAACCCGTTTCAGTGTCTCATACACCTCGGGGTCTTCATGTCACTTCACAACTGTCACAGACACACTGATCCTGTCTAAAACATAGCACTACCTGAGCATTCACACTCCAAACCTGATATTTGTAGAACAACAGAGTTTAATACCTTGATCTCTCTGACCCTGTCTATTACGGTCTAATCTGACATTCAGACATGTGTATTTCTATTTTTTCTATTTTTCACACCACACCAAACAAGCAAGTGAAACAGAGCATGGAGCAGAGCGTCTAGCTTCCTGAATGTTTAACACTGAGGCCTGTTTATCTTTTTCGTTGTTGTTAGCGGTTTAATTAAGCAAGCCAATTCTCTTTTTTTATCAACCGAGTATGACTAATATGAGTCCAAGAAGATATGCAGCACTTCAAATGTGATGTGTTGCTTTTGTGTTGGGACACAATGGCAGCCTGGGCCCAGGGGCCTTTAGACGCTCAAAGAAAAGAGAGAGGTGAGATGGAAAGAGCGTTTGAAAACATACATGGCTGTAAACAAATGGAGGTTTAGAAAACACATTTATTATACATATACATATTTAACATTTAACATTATCCTTTTATAGAGCTTTATATATTATTGTCTGTCTTTTACTGTCATTTTATGCAGTGGTTGCTCTCGCTTGGTGTACTTTTAACAGTATAGTGTCTCTAGCAAAGCTATTAGTATAACTAGTAATATTTATTAAGGCATTAGGTTTATTTCTGTTCATAACTTGTAAATACACTACTGTCATTTGTTAATTCATCATTCATTTTTCAAATGAATGGTCAAAAGTGAAAGAAAATACTTTTTTTTTTTTTTTTTAAAGTGTATTTCATGTAAGTGTTGTTCTGTTGAACACTGTTCATCAAAAATTTTACATCACATTACTATTTTTACTGTGTTCTGATCAAATAAATGCAGTCTTGGTAAGCACAATAGACTTTCAAAAAAAAAAAACACACATTTTAACGGTTTAGTAGTTTTAGTTCAAGAATTAAACCTTACTGTAAAGTGTTACAGTTTAACTACATTTCACAGGTTGTAGAATCTCAACTTTTATAAATTACATAGATTTACAGTAATAAAGCTATTTTATTACAATGTTTCAGCAAACAAGCTAAGGATACCGTATATTCCGCAACCTGTTTAGAAATTAGACCTGAAATTTATTTTTAATGATTTATTTGTCTGAATCAGTATCATTTTGACCACTGACTCACTGAATTAATAGTTTGAAGTATTTTTTTCTTTATTTTTTTTCACTCTGTAAAACTTTACAATCCAGAAAAGAAAAAACTTGCTGAATATTTAAATGCATTCCATTATTTGTCAATAATAAGAAAAATTGAGCTATTAGTTTAACTAGTGACATTTTAAAATAGTTGTTAAAGGCATTAGGTTTCCTGAGCTAACTCTAAATAACCATTTTTAGATTATTTATAACTCTTTGATCATTTATAAATACACTACTGACAATTAATTTATCTTTTTTTTTCTTCCAACAAGAATACTTTTAATTGGTCCAAAGGGACAACAAAGACAGTTGCATTTGGTATTTTAAAAAGTAATATAATATAATATAATATAATATAATATAATATAATATAATATAATATAATATAATATAATATAATATAAAAAAAAGTTTCAATTTCATCAAATAATCCAGGG
Source organism: Labeo calbasu (assembly GCA_019740295.1). Lineage (NCBI taxonomy): Eukaryota > Metazoa > Chordata > Actinopteri > Cypriniformes > Cyprinidae > Labeo > Labeo calbasu. The sequence continues at coordinate 17,898 of JAHKKF010526599.1, forward strand.
CATAACAAGCATTTTTAACCCTGATAATAATAAGAAATATTACTTGAGTAATATTAATTGCCATCACAGGAATACATTTTAAAATGGGCTACATGAAAACAGAACACATTCATCTAAAATTAGAATATTTCACAATGTTGCTATTTTTACTGTGTTCTGGTCAAATAAATGCAGTCTTGTTAAGCACTTTCTTTCAAAAACATTTTAAAAAATTTGAAGAGTTCAGATGCAAAACCAGCTAAATCCATCTGATGTATTTCTTTAAAATGAGCATTTTATTCTGGCTACTTTGTATAGGTTTCTATGTAAGAACTGGCACTTCTGATTGGGCTGAGGCTGGAATTTAGCGAGTTTGAAGTAAAAGTATTTGATGGACTTATACTATGTGTCAGGAGAATTCACTCAGTATCATTATCTCATTTTTGACCGAGATGGCTTTTAGCTGGTTTTGCATCTGAACTCTTCATTTACCAACCACAAACTTTTTAATGGTTTAGTAGTGTTAGTTCAAGAATTAAACCTTACTGCAAAGTGCTACAGTTTAACCTTTATAAATCATATAGATTTTCAGTAATAAAGCTACTGTTTCAGCAAACAAGTTATGCATACTATATGTTCTGTTTAGAAAATAGACCTGCAATTTCTTTCCAATGAATCGTTTGGCAAAACTGTCTGAATCAGACAATGAATCTGTTTCATTTGGACAGCTGACTCACTGAATGAATAGTTTAAAGCATTTTTTCACTCAGTAAAACAGTAAAGGAAAACAGTAAAGGAAACAAAAAGAGCACTTGCTGAAGTTGACATTTAAATGCAGCTCATGAATACATTTGCCAGCCAAAATTGTATAAAAACACTAACAGTACACAAAAACTCCAAAACTTCTTCTTTATATGCTAATGATATGTGCAAACAAGAAAGAAAGAAAGAAAGAAAGAAAGAAAGAACGAAAGAAAGAAAGAAAAACCTAGAGAAGAAAAACTGTCCTCTAAAAATATTAGCGGAGGGAGGGACGGATGGCAGAGAAAGATGAGAGAGCAAGACGAGAAGAAGGGAAGAGAGAAAGAGGAATTGGCCCTTTGAGGACTTTAAAGAGAAAGCCACCATGAGGAGAAGGGAAAGAAAATGTTTACTCAGGGAATTAGTTCAGGATCATTGTGTGTGCGCGAGGGCATTAGTTCCCTGGCTTGATTTCAGGGCCCAAGTGGCTCAAGCAGAGCTCCCTCTAGGCCAGGCCTAATTACCACAGGACTAGGGCCATTAAAATGCTTAACTAACCTCGTTTCTCCAAAACGCACAGATTAGCAGCAGCCTCCAGCAAAGTGGCGGGGATAACCCTGCTGCCTAATACCCCCTTTGATTTATTTTTGAAAAAGAGAGGGGCGAGGGAGCGAAGTGGTAACCGTAGAGAACTGGCACTGAGTACGCACTCGAACTTTAAGCGCAATGAAAAGATTCAAACTTCTGTGTCCACACACTGAGGAGGATTTGGGGTCGAAACCACAGCTATTCACAGTGCCATCCTACACACAAACCTGCGTTAAAACAAAAACTAGGCCCGCTGATTGATTTCAAATTGTTTCTTTAGCACCAAATCAGTATTTTTAAAATAATTTCTGAAGAATCAAGTTTGAGATTATGGGCTTTTTGGTTTTTTTATAAAGTGTTTCAGACTAGTGGAAAGAAAACATCCAACAGACATTGTTAAGTGTTTCTTTATAGCACTTTTTCTATTTGTGTCAATACATTTCAATTACAATACATACCTTAAAGGACGTTTTCACAAAATTCCCTCTGTAAAACATTTGACTTCATTAGCATATGTAAAGAAATAAATATGTAATAAAGATACTGTTACTGTTAGCATATGTAAAGAAATAAAATAGAAATAAAAATAAAACAAGAATTTTAAAACTGATGTCATCCAGTGTTTAGATTTTTGTACTAGAAATGTATACAAATTAGCACATATTTCATTAAATAATGCCTTATTTGCATATTTAACCTAACATTTTAAAAATTTGTTTGTAATTATCAATGTAATCAATCAACTGGGTAATTAATGTGATAACTATTAGTCTTTTTTTTACCCTGTTCACCTGTAGAACAGGGTAATCACCACTTTAAGATCACAAAATTTCGACTGACACTTTCCTATCCCATGAGGCCACAGTATGTGATTTTAGATGTACTGTTACTCCTAGATTATAGCAAACTAGGTTGAATTTCCTCAAATATAAATGACTTTTAAAAAATTTGCACTTTAAAGGGAAAGTTCACCCAAAATTGAAAATTCTATCTTTGATTACTCACCCTCATGTCATTTCAAACCTGTAAGACCTTCGTTCATCTTCGAAACACAAATTAAGATATTTTTGATGAAATCCAAGAGCTTTCTGACTCTGCATAGACGGCAATGCAACTGACACATTCAAGGCCCAGAAAGGTGGTAAGGACATTGTTAAAATAGTGACATCCATGTGACATCAGTGGTCTTACGGGTTTGAAACGACATGAGGGTGAGTAATTAATGACAGAATTGTAATTTTTTGGGGTGAACTATCCCTTTAAATGATGTAAGGATCTGAAATGAAGTGCGATTTTCTTTTAATCATACACACAAGCGTTACTTTTAACGGAGGAGAGCAAAATCAAAAGTCTGTGGTTGTAATCGCTACTAATGTCATGAAATCATGTACATTTTGGCTATTTTTTTAAACTGATACTTTACAAATCGAGTGATCTTGTCAGTATTTATTACTGGACAGATGTTTGTGAAAATGATGATGATGATGTCAAGGTAACACAGTGGTAAACGGTGTCCCTGTGTCACCCGCACACCATCAGTGAAAATCTCTGGCTGTTTCCATTGTCACATCCTTTCGGAAAATATGTTTTCCCTCTGGATTCACTCATTATCATGTTTCATAAATGACTCAGATGTTTGCATTTTGACGATCATTGTTGTTCCTTGTCATTTGTCATGTGTGACGAGAGACAAAAGATGAATATTTTAGAATCAATTTGCATAATTCAATAAATAGACATACTTAAACTAGGATGCAAAATAATGTTGTGTGCAGCACAATGTTTATGTAAATGATCGGTGTCAAGATGCCTGTAGACTATGCAAGTGTCGATCATGCTTTGGCAATCCTTAAAATGCATTTGCTGTGCTACCCACTTTTTTGTTCACAGGACTGAAAGGAAGAGAATATGGCACCTCAGAGCAATACTGTCAGCTTTGTCCAACGCACTAAGGGTGGGATTTGCTTTATTTTGACAATTGTGTGTGATTACTGCAGCCAAATATGACAGTAACTGTATTTTGTTCATCATGATAATACCCTTATTGTCAGTCATCACTTTGTTTTATGCATGTTTTTCTTGCATCTCACCATTTGATTTAATTCTTTCTGTGCCTACAATGATAAAAAGGATTAGTTCAACCAAAAATGAGCATTTTTTCATCATTTACTCACCGTTATGTCATTCCAAACCCGTCTGACTTCGCCTGAAAGACAAAAAGACAAGTTCTGAACTATGTACTGTTTGCACTTCTTCACACAATCATTGTAGATGGAGACTGACAGACTTTCAAGCTTCAAAAATGTAACCAAGAAGTATCATTAAAATATATAAATGACCACACTGTATAAGCAATATTGCAAGTCTTCTAAGCTATCCTCCACTCTTAATCTTCCCCTCCAATGAGCTGTTAACTGTTGCTACTGGGCCAATGAGTCAGTAAGCTGGACTAGTGATCTGATTTGTAAACAAATCATTCAGACCTGTTGTATAAACTGAACAAACCAATTCTTTGAAAAGAGCTCATCCTCATATTAGACTACTCCTCACATGAACACATAGGGCAGATGTCAAGATTATCAGTGAATAACAACTCTAAGAAAAGTTATAAAAACATGTACACAGTAAAAATATATATATGTTTAAAAAAAAAAAACGTCATTTAATGTTATACAGTATGCCATTTCTATTTTCACTCAGAAGTTGTTAATAATTTCACAAATAATTACATATTAAATTACTGTGTTAATACAACGTTTTTTTTTTTTCATACAAATTTTTCATACAAAGTGTTTTACCCATACTTTTACTTATGTTTTGCATTGTATTGTGTTTTAGGGTTTAAAAATGCCTGTAAACTTAAAGGGTTAATTCACCCCAAAATTAAAATTCTGTTATTAATTATTCACCCTTATTTTGTTCATTCATCTTCGGAAAACAACTTAAGATATTTTTTATAAAATCCGAGAGCTTTCTGACCCTGCATAGACAGAAACGGTACTACCACATCCAAGGCCAAGAAAGCTAGTAACGACATTGGTTAAATAGTCCATGTGACATCAGTGGTTCAACCTTAATTTTATGAATTAAAATTAAATCATGCGTCAGCAGCACCACATGCATGCATCTTCGTACTCTTGTGAATGCGTGTCGAAGACTAACACAGAAGAGAAGATATTGTTGATTGAAGTAATTATGGTCACACTTTATTTTAAGGTGCACTTCTTGCTATTAACAAACTGTTAACTATGACTTTTGCCTCAGTAAACTACTAGTAGTTGTTAAGTTTAGGTGATTAGGGATGTAGAATATGGTCATGCAGAATATGTGGGTCATTCTATAATTGTGGGTACATCTCATGTCCGTGAAGTATATTTTTAATATATTTTCATCAATATAAAGCCCTGATGCTTAATTTGCTAGTACACAATTATATTTTATATTATGCTGAAAAAGCCATATCTTTTGTTCTGTCTTTTGCACATACAGCCCTGGTATTCAGCTGTCCGATTTTGTAAAGTTGCTCATTCTACTTTGCATTTAAGCACGGAAATTACCTCAAATATAAATTAATTTCATAGTTTTGCCTTCAGTTAGATTAGGTTATGAAGACATTTGGGTGTGCACCTCAAAAATATTAAGTGTTTATTGTGATATAACTTGGTTTATTTGTGTCCGAAAAGCCATTGTCAACTAAGTTACCCACTGGAAAAACCCACCCCTCAAAAAGGAATGGTTCGTCCCATTCTCGCATTAATTTGCACAGTACGATGATATTTCCTCTAGAAGCACATGGACGAAACACTAGAAGTTATGTTCTCTCTCTTTTCCCTAATATTGGTTAAACTAGCAAACCTGTGTCAAGAGTGGATTAATTGACTGTCAACAGTGTTACCCAAGTATTACTGCTGCAAATTTTAACAGGAGAATTTAACTAAAACTTATGTTTTGTTTATGAAAATATATTTCTAAACATACCATATGCTGAGTAGTTCTAGACTACCATGCTAAATATAGGCCCAAAACACTAAAAATGTCAACTAAGTTACCTGTCAACTGTGTTACCCAGTAAAGATAACATGGTGGACAGTAGCAAACATAGATGGTATTTTATGCACATATTCCTACAGATCACGTTTATTTAAATAGCCCTTTATACAATATAGATTGTTACAAAGCAGCTATGTAAGGTCATGTTTGGGTTTTTGGGAATTTGGCAAATTCTAAATGTACCCCTAATTATAGAATGAGCCAAGTGCTTTATAAGTACTAATAAATAGCCAATATATTATGAATAGGCATGCTAATAAGCAACTAGTTAATAGTAAGAAATGTTCCCTATACTAAAGTGTTACCATAGTTATTTTTGTTTTCTTTGCGCACAAAAAAATACTTGCAAAGCTTCATAAAATTAAGGCTGAACTACTAATGTCATATGGACTATTTCTAAGTCCTTACTACCTTTCTGGGCCTTGAATGTGGTAGTTGCGTTGCAGTCTGTGCAGGGTCAGAAAACTTTTGGATTTCATCAAAAATATCTTAATTTGTGCTGCAAAAGATGAACAAAGGTCTTACAAGTTTGGTATGACACAAGGGTGAGTAATTAATGACAGAATTTTAATTTCTGAGTAAACTAACTCTTTAAAAGAAAAGATACTGGTAATTTTCTGCCGGAACCTTATCTTAGATTTTTGTATTTTGGCCTGTTCCCCCCACAAAGCTATATCACAATGCTTCAGAAGACTCGGAATACAGCAAAAAAGTCATATGTACTACTTGTATGCTACTTTAATGGTGCTATTTTGACATTTTGGAGTTTGACAGTTTCAGTTATCATTCGTTATTTTCAAAGTTGTATGGGTTTGGAAAGACATGACAACAAAAAAAACAATTCTGTGTGAACTATCCCTTCAACTCAGTTAGGTAAGCGAACACTGAGATGAACAGTCACCTTTTTTATTATCCTGTTTGAAAAGCATTATCTGCTGGATGAAATCCAACGAGCCTTTCTATTTCCAAAAATGCAGTTTAATAATGCGGTTTACGTTTGAGCAAAAGAGAGTGCACGGCTAATCAGAAGGGAATAAGCATTGATAATTATTTAACTTCTACAGAACAACATAATCCCTTTAAGGATGTGTTTTTCTTAGAAAAAGCAGAAAAAGGGAACGCAACAAAAATAAATAAATATATAAAAGCGTAAAAATGCAGGCCTGACTGGAGTGTGCGGTGTCATGGGAGGTGTAGTGTGGAGAGAAGATAGTGCCTAAGCTAGCTAATAGCATCTTTGTTTTCAGTCAATGCAATGCTGTGTTCTCCAGGGCATTGCAAGACGTCTTTGGCAAAGCCAGTACGCTACAGTTCTTCACTTTAGCTCAAGCCACCGGGACACCTTGGTTTATTTATCTTTCAATCAAGCCCCGGCGGTCACAGCCGAGCGGTCAGCAGCTGCCAGAAGAGAAGCCATTTCCCTGAGGACATGTATCTAAGTCACACCTACCTGAGGACGGCAGATTCCAAGACAAAGGAACTAAGACACAAACCCTTTCAAGCGGAATTTGTTCCACGTCTTAAGTCTTTGAAAAGGAATCTGGATGTCTTGGATTTTCCTCATGCTGCCGCACGAACAAACAAACAGCGAGCGTCGCGGTAGGACACCGAGAGAAGTTATTGTCACTTATTTATGTCCGCCGAGGATTTATTATTGTTACCCGGAATTTCATTCTGGCGCTCTTTTGACAAAAATAAATGACTCAGAGACCTTGAAAGTTTAATTTAAAATAAGAGCTTGTCTTGCAGTCAACACTTTAAAATAAAACAATCGCTTGACTGTGGCGGCTGCGCTGACGTGGAGGAAAGAAGTCTGGAACTGATATTTATTCCTCTGCCCTTGGAGATGGGATTCGCAATGCCAATTCATCGGCATGTCTGCGTCGCAGACGGACACGCAGGCCGCCAAAGTCCTTTTTCATTAGAACACCTCCGATCGTTTATCTTGGCGCTCAGAAAAATAACGTGACAAACGCTTCGGTTAATCTGTTGCTGTAGAGCAACAATTAACTTGTAGTTCCCGGTAAAAAAAGCAGCTGGTGTGAAAGGACACGTCATAGAAACTTTGAATAATGGTTTGAGGCAAGGTTTTTGCGCCTATCGGTGTTTGAGTAATGAAAAGGCTGAAAAGGAGGAAAATGTTTAGTACTCCCAGATACTTTTATTGCGAGAGAAAAGGCATCATATACTTTTACAGCGTGTCTTAAGTGCTTATCTATCAGGCGGCTGAAACCCTATTCTGAATGTGCCTAAAACTAACATGAGCCCAGTTTTGCCTTTAATTTCCTGTTAAACTCAATCAGATTACCTTTGTGGCACTGTGAAGTAGACTGCTCCTCCTCTATTGAATTATGCTATTAGCACAGCTGGGCTCTTAAAACAGATAAGCACTGCTAGGCTTGTTCAGGAAGAGTTTTTTTTTTCCTTCTCCAACCACATGGTCTACGTCAGGCTAAGCTTACAACCTGTGTGTCCCAGTGAGTTTGTAGTTGTCACAAGGTGCTCTGCCAACACAAGTCAAGCAAGTTTAGCAAAAGTTTAACACTTTAAAGCAACAGCTGCTTATAATGTACTGTATATAAATGCACACTTGAATATTTACTATTTTGGTAACACTTTATTTTGATGTCCCTTTAACACATTCTGTTGACTGTAAGCAATGTTGCATGTATGTGAAACAATTATAGTCAACAGCATGTTCAAAAGGGACTATCAAAATTAGGTACAACCTAATTTTAATAATTGAAATGAATACAATTTGACATACACTGAAAAAATTACTAGTACAATGTACTTAATTTATAATAAAAGTTTTTTAGTCAAATAAACTTACGCTTAAACTAAAGGTCTATTCACAGCAAGAACATTAAATATGATAACTATTTACTGCCAATTCCAACATAAAAAGTTATGATTTATTCTAAGCATATGTTTTAGTTGCATTTTGTGCACATACTGTAACTGCAGTATGTGCTTTAAATAAAACTAAATATAGTATAAGTATACTACAAATACTTTTACATATTTGTGTACTTAATAAAAATGCCCTGCAATTTTTACTTTTTGGTATACTACACTGGTATAAAATCTGCTAAACTGGAAGTAAATAGGCCCTATGTTAATAGATTTGAACTATACTTAGTATGAAACTTTTCTACTAGGAAATGCCATTGTAAAGGTTCCATTTCATGATTTTAAATAAACAACCATTTCAAACCATACCAGTAAATTGCAGCTGTAAGTAAAGTAAACTGAACTGAATAACTGTGTAAATTTCCCTTCGGACAGGATATACGTATGATTTGGAATCCCACTTAAGGTGGCCAAATATCCTGTCAAGTCTAGTTCGCAGGGCACTATTATGCAATTGGAATGTAACACATTTTCAAGGAAATCACTAGCTACAGTTGAGGTCAAAATTTACATTCCCTTTCAGAATCATTACAAATGTTAATTATTTTACCAAAATAAGAGGGATCATACAAAATGCATGTTGTTGTTTATTTAGTACTGACCTGAATAAGATTTCACATAAGAAAGTTTACATATAGTCCACAAGAGAAAATAACAGTTGAATTTATGAATTATTTAAAAATTACCTGGTTCAAAAGTTTACATCCCCTTGATTCTTAATACTGTGTCGTTACCTGAATGATCCGCAGCTGTGTTTTTTTGTTTAGTGATAGTTGTTCATGAGTCTCTTGTTTGTCCTGAACAGTTAAACTGCCTGCTGTTCTTCAAAAAAATCCTTCAGACCCCACAAATTCTTTGGTTTTCCAGCATTTTTGTGTATTTGAACCCTTTCCAACAATGACTGTATAATTTTGAGATCCACCATTTCACACTGAGGACAACTGAGTGACTTGTAAGCAACTATTACAGAAGTTTCAAACACTCACTGATGCTCCAGAAGGAAAAACAATGCATTAAGAGCCAGGTGTGCAAACTTTTGAACAGTACTAAGATGTGTAGATTGTTCCTATTTTCTTATTTATCTTTTTTTTTTTTTTTTTTTTATTATTATTATTATTTAGTAATGCCCTTCAGAGGCTACAGGAGACCAGTACATGTTTTCCAGAAAACAAAATAAGTTAAATTTACCCTGATCGTTTTTCCTTTTTGAACATAAGTGAGAGTTTGAACTTTCTGTAATAATTACATATGAGGCCCTCAGTTGTCCTTCGGGTAAGAACACAGTATTAAGAACCAAGCATATGTAAACTTTTGAACCGGGTCATTTTTATAAATTTAACTATTATTTTCTAGTTAATGTAAACTATACGTAAACATCTTTTATGTGTATTATCTTATTTATGTCAGTACTAAATAAACAATAACATGAATTTTGTATGATCCCTTATATTTTGGTAAAATAATTAACATTTTTAATGATTCTGAAAGGGGGATGTAAACTTTTGACCTCAACTATAAATGGTGTAGCCTTCTTGACTTGCCACCTACCAAATAGTGCTAAAAGTGTTAAAATACATTTCTCTAGAGTGAATTATTTGTTTAATTTGATGGATTATAAAGATTACAGACTATTTAGATGATGGAAAATCATCTGTCAAATTTGTGTTATTAAACTAATAAATAAACAGAGACAAGCAAATATGTACAATATCTTCTCTTGCACCACAGACATGAAGGAAAGAAGAAAAGTAGCCTGAACACTCAGTCAAAAGTTCTCGCTTTACAGCACATTTCCATTTCAGCTGTTTTTCCGGGATACAGGTGGACCACGTTCAGAGAAATCCTCGTCCGTCTTCGTCTACTTAATATTCTGACCATGAAAGTGTTTAACCCCCCAAAAGATATCAGATAACTTTTTCTTCCTCTCCACAGATGATATTAAGTGCCTGCCATTATCTCAGTAGGTCTGTATCATATTAGAATCTGCAATCGGGTCAGAAAGTATACAGGGCTCTTGTCTCGCCCACTGCTGCAGAATTACTTTCTGCCACACAATGCCGGCTGAATAGGTGGAAGCTTTGTCATTTAAACTGCATAAAGAGGCCAGAAATTGATTTTTATTGTAGATCTTCATATCTAATAAAGCTCAGAGGATCTCTTTTCTTCAGCGTCTGAATGGCCACTGAATGCTTTCAATCTACTTCTGTGTTTCATGCATAAAAGTGGAGGCCTGGACGAATTAGAGAGGGAGGGGGGCTGCCACGCCAGTGAAAAGCAACCCCCCCCCCCCCCCCCCCNTTTTCTTCAGCGTCTGAATGGCCACTGAATGCTTTCAATCTACTTCTGTGTTTCATGCATAAAAGTGGAGGCCTGGACGAATTAGAGAGGGAGGGGGGGCCGCCACGCCAGTGAAAAGCAACCCCCCCCCCCTTCCACCTCCGGCTGCTTTCTTTCTCCGAGGGAGGCAGATCTGGGGAGGAGGGAGAAGGTGAAGTAGATGGGGGTAATTGAAAAAGGAACTGATTTTCCCTCTTCTTTTTCAGAAGAATGTGTTCTTTTCAATGAGAAAAAACAGAACCAGAGCTGGATTTTGCGAAATTAAAAGAGGGCCCATGAAGAAGTCCGGCATGAATGTGAAAAGAATAAAAAAAGATTCTTCATATTTTTCATTTCAGTCAAAGGCAGCTCACCTGGTTCACTGCCCAGGTTTTTCGGAAGAAAGTGCGTCTCGAACCCTGAGGTGCCTTCAATGAGCCATTTAAAATTTTATTTTCCTTCAACATTTCTGCCTGTGCGATCATCCTTTGCGGCTAAACGCTTTACCTTGCTTACAGAGCTCCTTGCAGAATTTTACTCATTTCCCCTCATTGCGCGTAATCCTAAACATGTAAACAAAATTTGTTTTCATGCGACTGAATATGATTAATTATCTCGGAGTAATCCAGCTCCACTCGCAAAGACTTTTCAGAGGAGATTACAATTTCCAAACTGACAACCATGATAGTTGGGAGCGCTCTGTACGTCTTAGATTAAAGGTCACAGAGAGAGAGCGAGCACAACTCAGGAAACATTAAGTTAGGTTAGGGCAGATGCAATCGTCGCCACTTCACACGCAAAAGGAAGCAACGACTGCCTCCAACGAGAAAAAGAAAATGAAAATGGATATCTGCATATTTGCCACCAAAACATATGGCTGTGCCTAATGCCATTTAACACTTGGGGCTGGGTTTAATCAAACTTCTGCAATTAAAAACACAAATTAGATGCAAACAGCTGAAAGTTGGGTTGTGATACACAGAGGGATGGCAGCCTTAGGTAGAGCAAAAGCTATACACTCCCAGTAATCCTGACAAAGACATCTCACTACATGCTTTGCGTATCAACATCAACGCATAAACACACCCTGTTTGCCATTTGAGTGTCTTTAACATCCCGTATGAATAAAACGATGAAATATTGACAATAACGTATGCATAATGGAAGCATATGCGAGTAGTTTTCTTTGCATGCCTGTCAAAAGCAAATGTAATGCATTTCTGGGTCCTAAAATCAATGATGTAAGAAAAAAATCTATAACTACTTAATTAATTGTTTGTATCAATCATGTGAAGAAAAAAAAAATCTTCACTTGCATAGTGAGCTGAGAGTAATATAGTGTAATATGACCATAAGTAAATGGTAAAGTGTGGACTCTACTGGCCATAATAACATTAGGACAGACGCAAGTGTCCATCACAGACTGCTGCACAGCCTGCTCATCCAATGAAGATCATCTCACTCAATCACAACACCAAGTTATTTTCCATATTGGATGTGTTTGTGTGTGTGATCCTGTCAGCAGCATACAATAACACCATCCTCTAATATATTGAGTAACCTTGTAATACTCACTGAGAGTGGAATGGGCACAGACCTTACGGATATTTGACAAGCTGTTATTGTATATTCTCTAAGCGGTTTGAATCCAGTGTCATGTCACAACTCAATTTCCAACACTTTGTCCTTCTACTGTCCTATACATTAAAGCAAAAAAAGGCCATAAACAAAATATAAAATAAAACATAGCGGCTAGTAGTGAATACAGGGCCTAGTGTCAAAGTGTTGTGAAGATGCAACAATTGCCTGTTTGTCAGTGACATTGTTAATATGATTGACCCTTTACAAAGACCCGCCCCCCCAGTTACTGTTGCTACGTCCACTCTCACACCACACATAGTGGTCTCACACAGTTAAAAATACATCACTTAGTCTCAGCTTTCAAATTTTGTCATTTTTTAAAGAAATTTAAACAATAAATATGGTTTTGTGGCTCTTTAATGTGTTGTGACAGATTACTGTAGCACGTGAACCAATCGTCTCTTCCTCTTTACTAGTTATAGCACAAAATAAACATGAATGAACATCAGAAGGTATCTTGTTTCAACTGCGGAAATACGTCAATAAACATCAGTTTTCAAGTTCACTGACGTTACCCTATTCTCCTGTCTGGTTTGTTTGTCAGACAAAATGGCAGATTTGGCATTATGATTGGTCAGTTCACCTGTCAATCAAACTCCCAGTGAAGGGTCAATTGCACTTCCAATTCATTTTTCCAATAAATTACGAAAATAAAAAACTGATGGCGTCATAAACAATTCAGTCCATCTGAGAGCCTGTGTTAGCTGTTGCTAATGCTAATAACGAAAAGCTGTAAGGACTGCTATAATTATCCCTTACGATAATTAACCATGGGTTTTCAACAAATAAAAAAAAAAAAACATGGTAACCACAAATTAACCATGATTGCCATTGTTTAATCATGGTATATGTGTAGTAACTGTGGTTATAGAAATGTTAACCAATACGGCAAAAAAACATGGTTACTACATTTTTACTATAATAAAACCTTTAATTTTCAAAAGGTGTAGATGTATGTGATTTGTCTAGTAATACAGATTAGCATACTATATTGTGCAATAACGCTAAGCTAGCACTCTGAGCTGTTAGCTTGCAAAATCTAAGCTAATTTAAGAAAAAAAAAACAAAGAATGAGAATGATCTGTAGTTTCATTATGTAAAACTACATGTAAATATATGACCATATATTTAATATAATATGTAATATATGAAATTATAAGAAAAGGTCGTAAAGGTTGTAGCATAGTTACACAAAAAAAGCAAAGTAATAACAGAGAACACATACATCAAATCGACTTTTTTAATCAATCTGATTTTTAATCAGGCACTGAATTAGAGCTGCAAAATGATTAGTCGCGATTAATCGATTCAAAATAATTTTATGTTTACATACTATATGTGTGTACTGTGTATATTTATTTTGTATATATAAATAGACGTAATTATATATGTACATTATCTGTAAAATATTTATATTTATACATATGTAAATTAAACAAGTGTTTACATACAAATACATACAATACATATAAATATGTTAAATATATATACATATACATATACATGTGTGTATTTATATATACATAAGAAATATACACAGTACACACAAATATAATATGCAAAAAAAACCTTTTATTTTGAATCGATTAATCGTGACTAATCGTTTTGCAGCTCTACATTGAATAGAATACACTCAGCACTTTTTTGCAATAGAAACGGGTGGCCTTAATTCAAAACATTACTAAATTCAGACAAGATTTGTCAGATTTATCAATAGATTTTACGATTTTAAATGATTAAACATGGGACTCGGGAGACCCACAAATCAGTCAGGGGACTATTCAGACTCATCCCGATAAGATTCATATGGCATGAAAATGTAGGATAATGGTAAATGTTGGAAATCATACCACTACATTCATAGAAAAATAAGAATTGCTTTCATGCACAAACTTTAGATTATGTACATTTTAAATATGAGGCACTATAAAGTCAGAAATATCATAGGAAACATTTTATATCCGAAGTATCGGTTGACCTTCTAAAATAAAGAGTTAACAACAAAAGATTTGTGCAGCAGTCTCAAGTTAGACGCTCACGGTTATGTGTCATTCAAATATGAGATATCACAAAGTTCATTTTTCTTTCGCCACTTGCTGAGCGCTGAAGGACAATAACGTCTGCTGACTCCTGGGCTCTAAAAGAGCCATGTAAATCCTACCATTCACAACACAGCTGCAGCTGGCCGAGGCCAAGGTGAGTCCGCGTAGATGCAGTGGGCCCGACACAGGTCTCCCCCTCTACGTTACTAAGGAGAGAGGGGGAGAAGAGGGAGGTGGAGGAAGGGAGGAGGCTTTGAGAGGATTCTTTATGCAGCTCTGTGTATTTCTTTCATGTTGTCCAGCCGGTAACTGAGTTGGCTTGCCGGAGGTGATGGCTAATTCACACCCTCAGATCAGGAGCATGAAATGAGAGAGGAGAGCAGAAGGGGAAAGCCCTGGGGTTAATGATAGCTCTCCCTGCGCATATATCCAACACCATTTCATATAAATCTGCCCAAATGGTTTCATTTGAGATGATCCCTGGCATCTCCTGAGCGCACACACATGCACATAATCTCATATGACATAGCATATGCGCTCTCGTAACCATCTACTGTACACCGAACACACGCTGAAGGACGATAAATAAGTCATTTAATGACAGATCTGGTTTAAGTATCTAAATTTGTTTCTGATCATTTTATATTATTATGATTAACCTCACGTTCGTTCGGCTGTGATGGAGATATTCTGGAGCCACGCGATCAACAAAACGAACAAACGGTTACACTGTATTACACTGTTCGCTAAAAAAAAAACACAACATTAACTTCACAAATCTTTGACTTCTCAGTTGAACAAGCTTGTGGATAAAGAATTTCTGCCCGCTTTCTCCAGCAAAAACCCCTCTTTAAAGTTATTTCAAATTTTCCAGCAAGGCTTTGAGAAATCTGTTTGTTTGAGGGCAGCATTAGATGTGACCAGCGTTTTATTGTGACATAAAACCGCATTTCTTCCTCGGCAGATTAAAAATAAAATCGGTTAATAAGAAAAGCTGTCAGCGGTAGAAAACGGCTGACATAATCCGTTTATCCTCCAAGCAATAAAGATATTGGTCCTTGGGAGTCTATCTTCCCTCTTATGTTATTTCGCCCAAAACATTATCTTCTATGCATTCAGATGGATTAAGAAGTCATATGGTAGATAGAAGGAAAATGACAGATACAATAAAATATAATATCCTTTCAGTTCTCCTCACATCCTCTCACAGAAGGCTACACGTATGTGCACACACATAGGCGAAAAAGGGAAGGAGAGATAGAGAACGAAGGAGAGAAAAGTAAACAGAGATGGAGCACGAGCTGAAGAAAAGAGCAGCCGGGGCAGGCAACAGTGTTTTGAAATGCTGATATGATGAGAAAGCGATTGGACCGGCTTTTAGAGAGGTCACAGCATCCCTCTCCTGTTACTCCCCTCCGTACCTGCTTTTAAACGCTCACAATTCTACTTCCTGCGGGCCTGCCAGCCCGCTGCCTACTGCGAAACTGACAACGCTGCCGTATACAGTACAAGAGAGACAACAATACAATTTACTGTATATATCTGCAGACATCTGTTCTGTATTTTATGACTACATTTAATCTGAAAAAAATCAAGCTGACCTACTGAATATTGTGTGTGTGTGTGTGTGTGTGTATATATATATATATATATATATATATATAAATATATATAAAGGCTGAACTTAGCCCTTGCTGGTAGATGTCAAAATTACATCTTCTGAACACAAAAAGCATATTTCTAAACTGACTGGCATTCAAAACTGGTGTTCTGATAAAACAGCAAACATCTTTTTTTTTTTTTTTTTTTTTTTTTTTGCAGACTGCATATTGATTGCTACTTTATTCTGACAAAACTCTTTTGCTCTAAATATTTTGACTATTAGTTAATAGTTAATTAACTATTAATCCTACTAATTTGTTGAAGCAAAATAAATGTTTTCACTGTGTTCTGACAAAACATTTTTTATGATGAATATTATTACAATAAAATTGAAGTATTTATTTATTTAAATATATGCAATGTATATACAAAATATATACAATATATATATATTTTTTATATAAAATAAAATTTATTATATTAAAGTAGTCAATTTAACAGTGACCAACTCTTTTTTGGAGGACACTATGCCAGCTGAATTTCAAGTCATAACTTCATGATAGTTGCCTAGTGAAGTACATCCCTATTAAATCCATTTTATTTTTTTCCAAATTCTGTTTTTTTTCCATTTTATTTTTTCTGGATTGCATTTTTGTCTCTCTTTTATTTTTTCTAGGCTGTGTTTTAATGGTTAAATTAAAAAAATATATTAATTAAAAACATAAAACTTACACAATTTAACAGCAATTTATTAAATGTTTAACAAAAATTAAAAATTTAAGGCCCTATGAAATACTTTTTTCTTTCTTGATTTTACATTTTAATGGTTTCATTAAATTTCAATAACTAGTTTTATTCCTTTTTTTTCAGAAATGTGTTGTGTATTTACATTTTTCTGTTAAATAAATTCTAGTAAATAATTTTTCTGGTGAATATTCCGTAAGGAATAATTTTTTTATAATATTTTTTATTAATAGTAGTACTATCATTACATTAAGCAATACATTTCTGTCACAGTTCCTTCAAGTTAAAACAAACTTTTATTTTGATGAGTTGCTGCGAAGGCCTTTAAGTTTCTGTTTGTATACGACGTGAGATATACAAAAGAAATGGTAAATGCTCATTAAGTGACTCTCAGAGAGTAAATTCCACTTTTATGACAGGATTTCGAGATTCTTTCTGCATTTTGCGCATCGTGGAAATCACACAGCTCTAGTGAAGGACTTAACTGTGCATTCTTGTGTTGTATTTATGTTTATTTCACTTTTGTTTTAGTTATCAAACTTCATCAAGGCAACATTTAATTTAGGTTAAAGTTAAAAGCTTTTTTATACTTTATTTCAGTTAACATTTATTTTGTTTCAAGCATTTTTTTTTTGTCTTTTAATGGTTTTAATTTTAGTCCAGTTCTACTTTTAGCTAACTATAATAATCCAGTGCCATAGTAATTAGTCACATGACATTAACATCTTAGATATTGCAGATTTCACCAGCCGAGCAACTGCCATTGAGATGAACAGGAATGCTAATGAATAGTTCTCTCCAGGAATTACAAAAGCTCCTGGGTCAAAACAAACAAATTAATTAATTAATATAAATGCATGAATACACATTATCTCCCGCCCCTGACAATGATAAATAGGTTGATATGTATCCTTTAGCACTTCAGTATCTCTGTGGCTCCCACTTGAATCTGATGAGCATTTAATATGTTTGCTTAATGGCGATAATAGCCCATTTCTCAAAGAGGTCTTGTCCACTCTGGTTTCTGAGGGCCTGGATAGATTGAGGACGGGGGTGAGGGGAGTCTGAGCGCAGTGTCTGCCTGTGAACTGACTCTGTTATGTTTAATCAGGCCGGTTTGGCTGGTAATGAATTTTGATTACGCCTGTTAACGGCAGCAGAGTGTAAAGTCGGGAGATGGGGGGAGGTCAGGAAAGAGAGGGGGTGAAATATTAATATCTTCTAAAATGATGCATGAATCCCTTGTGTGTAATTTCCTTCACTCGCCTTGTCCGCTATTAAACAGTTAGCACTTCATCATTAGAGAGGGAACTTTTTGCTTTTCCATTCATCTCTCTGTAATGGCCACTCGTTGATTAATGCAGATCTTGATTCATTAGTTTATCATCACTGTGGTTTTAAGTGATCATTGCATATCCATCATGTGGCAACGGCGGCAAGTGTGTGCGAGCGGAGCGCTTAGCCCGCATAGGCTCTCCACGGGGCCTCCCGCACCAACCCGTGAATTTAAGGGAGTGTTTTCGCAGAGGGTGGGGAGGAGTAATAACTCACGTTGTCTCCAGCCTGTCCCCCTGCACTCAATGAGAGGCGATTGTCTCCTCGTGTCTGCACACACCCACCTATTAAAATGCCATCACTTTCATTTATAAAAAGCAAAAAGAGCTGAAAATGCACAAAACATTATTTGATTAAGAGTGGTTGCCTGCGGAGGATCTTATTAAATGCTAAAGAGCTCACAGAGAGTAAATGGATATAAAGTCCAAATAGCCAGGGACTTTTTTGTAGATTCATTTAAAAGGCCAGTGTAAAAGGTCACTTTGAAGACTGGACAGGTATGTAAAAACATACAGTTATTATTGGCGATGCTAACAAGAGAAAAAAGGAAAGGAGAAAAAAAACCTTATAGTGACCCCTTAAAAAATACAATACATTAAATCTATTAAAATGGGGAAATACATTAGTGTATTCAACGTCAGGTAGTACACTATGTGGAGCTCTACATCACGTAAAATTCTGTTTGTGTTTATTAAATATTTTCTGATAATGCTTTCAGCTGCAAATTCCCCTTTGTGCAGTTCTTGTAAACTGTCAACAAGAAATGAATATTATTATTGATATTTCCTGTGTTAATATTAGAACATGTATTAAGCATTTTTAAAATATTGTTAAAAATTATATTTATAAATAATTAAGAAGTAATTACAACACAAATTTTTATTATTATTATTTAAAGGGGACATTGGATGCCCATTTTATATGATTCTTTAGGGTCTTCTTGAAATTTCTGCCACATACTTTGGTTAAAACTCCTCAGTGGTCGTGTAAGACAACACCTTTTTACTTGCTCTGTTCACAACGACCCGTTTCGGTGCATGTCTCTTTAAATGATATTGAGATACTTACTCCTCCCCTCTCTTCCATTTTTTGTGTATTTTGGTGGCGCATTGCCATCAAAAACAAAACTAATCATACTGCTCAGAAAATCAAAAAAGGTTTTGTCCACACACTACTAAGACACATTTATATGCAAACACCATGTAAAAGTGAGTTTTGCATCCAATGTACCCTTTAAAATAATTTAGAAATAATATTTATTATTTAGAATGATAATCATCATCATAAACCACAACAGTAATAGTAATCACCTTTTCAGAGTCAAGTATGCATTTAATAATAGTCACAAACGTACTGCTTCATTTTAAAAGAACAGTGGTTTAAACTAACAACAACAACAACAACAAAAATCACACCTATAAAGTCACGTAAAGTTAATTTATATTCATTTTAGACAGAAAGTGATAACGTCCAGTGATAAGAAAACGGCGTTATAAATAAACGGCATTACTAACGGCATTATTTTTTTTAGTAACGGGTAATCAAACAAATTACAGTTTCCCCAGTTGCAACGACGTTACTGTTAATGGCAATAAAACTAGTCATTATCTGGTGTGACCACCATGGAGCACGAGCTGAAGAAAAGAGCAGCCGGGGCAGGCAACAGTGTTTTGAAATGCTGATTTGATGAGAAAGCGATTGGACCGGCTTTTAGAGAGGTCACAGCATCTCTCTCCTGTTACTCCCCTCCGTACCTGCTTTTAAACGCTTACAATTCTACTTCCTGCGGGCCTAACATGCGAGCATAAGAGTTGATCAGGTTGTTGATTGTGGCCCGTAGAATATTGGTCCACTCCTCTTCAATGGCTGTGCTAAGTTGCTGGATATTGGAAGGAACTGGAACACGCTGTCGTATACACTGATCCAGAGCATCCCAAACATGCTGAATGGGTGACATGTCTGGTGAGTATGCTGGCCATGCAAAAACTGGGATGTTTTCAGCTTCCAGGAATTGTGTACAGATCCTTGGGGCCGTGCATTATCATGCTGCAACATGAGGTGATGGTCGTGGATGAATGGCAC
>JAHKKF010526600.1:7572-20603 GCA_019740295.1 Labeo calbasu
GCAGCTTTAAAGGGATCTAAACGATCCCAGCCGAGGAAGAAGGGTCTTATCTAGCGAAACGATTGGTCATTTTTTTTTCGGAAAATATTTTTTTTTAAATACTTCTTAAGCACAAAAGCTCGTGTAGCACAGGCTCTGGGATTCGCGTCCACGATGCCACGTACTGTTGAATCACATCGAAAGGTCATGCAGAACGTAGACGGAAATACAGACCCAGTGTTTACAAAGCGAATGCGCAAAGACTAAGAAAGTGCAAGTGCAAGGTACAACGATGTCCTCCTCTCAAGTTGTAGGAGAAAATAAGATGTAGTTTTTCGCCATACTCAGTACACAGACGATGAACTTACACGTGATTCGTAGTAGTGATGGGAAGTTCGGATCATTTTACTGACTCGGACCTTTGAGTCTCGTTCAGCAAAATTAACAAATATTTGAGTAATTTAGTTCATTTTAGCAAAATATAATTCAAATGTTAGTGTTAATTTCCTAACACATCTACTGCTTACACAAATGTTGATTACACTACAAACATAACTATAATGCTGTAAGAAACAGAAAAGATTAATTAATTGTTTACTTGGGTCTACCTCTACCTCTTATCTGACAAGTTTTCGGGTTTGAGTCATTCGTTTTCGTGACAGCCCAATAAGATGAACGTATGACTCGAAAAACAGGTGAACTAATTCCAGTACAGAACATGATAGGATGTTGCGCATGCGCGACTGAACGAATCACTCCCCGAGATGACTCGTTCTTCCCGAGTCACATAAAAGATTCGTTCAAAATGAAAGAATCGTTCAAGAACGACCCATTACTAATTCATAGCATCGTGGACGCACATCCCAGAGCCTGTGCTACGCAAACTTTTGTGCTTAAAACATATACCTTTTTTTTTTTGGAAAAAATGATAGATTGTTTCGCTAGATAAGACCCTTCTTCCTCGGCTGGGATCCTTTAGAGCCCTTTGAAGCTGCATTTAAACTGCATTTTGGAAGTTCAAAATCGAGGCACTAATGAAGTCCATTATATGGAGAAAAATCCTGAAAGGCTTTCCTCAAAAAACATAATTTCTTTACGAGTGAAGACAGAAAGATATGAACATCTTGGATGACAATGGGGTGAGTAAATTAATCGTAAATTGTTGGTCTGGAAGTGAACTTCTCCTTTAACTTCTGTCACCCATGTAGCCATTGCAGTGAAATCAACAGATTCATTCTTAAAAAAAATCATTATGGTTCTATGTTGAACATTATAACATTCTTCACTCAAATCGAAGTTCCATACACTACCAGTCAAAAGCTTTTGAACAGTAAGATTTTTAATGTTTTTTTTTTTTAAATAACAATATTTACCAAGCCTGCATTTATTTGATCCAAAGTACAGCAAAAACAGTAAAAAAATTGAAATATTTTTACTATTTAAAATAACTGTTTTCTATTTGAATGTTTAAAAATGTAATTTATTCCTGTGATTTCAAAGCTGAACTTTTAGCATCATCGCTCCAGTCACATGATCCTTCAGAAATCATTCTAATATTCTGATTTGCTGCTCAAAAAAAAAACCATTTATTATTATTATTATTATTATTATTATTATTATTATTATTATTATGTTGAAAACAGCTGAGATTAATTTTTTTCAGGTTTCTTTGATGAATATTTCTTTGATGAATATAAAGTTCAGAAGAACAGAAAATCTTTTGTAACATTATAAATGTCTTTATCACATTTTCATAAATTTAAATCAGTCTTGCTAAATAAAAGTATTAAGTTATATAATTTCTTTCCAAAATTATACTGACTCCAAACTTTTGTATAGTATATAATGTTAAGCTTGTTATTTCAGATAAATCTGGATCTTTGGATCTTTCTATTAATCAAAGAATACTGAAAAATGTTTAATTTTTAAATATTTATAATAATAATAATAATAATAATAATAATAATAATAATAATAATAATAATAATAATAATAAATGTTTCTTGAACAGCAAATTAGCATATTAGAATGATTTCTGAAGGATCATGTGACTGGAGTAATAAAGCTGAAAATACAGCTCTGATCACAGAAATAAATTACATTTTAAAATATATTCTAATAGAAATAGTTATTTTAAATAGTAAAAATATTTCAAAATTTTACTGTTTTGCTGTACTTTAGAACAAATAAATGCAGGCTTGGTGAGCAGAAGAGACTTCTTTAAAAAAACATTAAAAAACTTGCTGTTCAAAAACTTTTGACTGGTAGTGTATAAAACCAAAGAAAATTATTATTAGTAGTATTCATAGAAAATATTGCTACCAATGGCACCTTGTCTTTCCTAACAGGTCGCAAAGTCACTTTCTTTCAGTACTTTTTTTTTTTGAAAAAAGGTCCAAAATCTGTCACTGGGCAGTGTCTTATTGAAAGGTACAAATATGTACCATTAAGGTACTAATAAGTACAGTTAAGTGCAGTGAGTTATTTGCTCAATAGGTACTTATCTGCAGCCTTTAGGGGTAAATAGGTACAAATGTGTACCTTTTGAAAGGGTACCATCCCGCTAACAGCTTTTGGACCTTTTTTACTGAGAGTGTATATTATGTATCTACACAAAAATGAATTGTGATAAAACTGTGACACCCAGTATCCTCTATGATATTCTTACAAACTTTTCACCTACAAGAGAAAGAACGTGCATGATTTCATATAATTATATGCATTTTCCCTACAGATAAATCTCAAGCCAGTGCCAGTTTATTTCCCCATGCCAAAAGGCTTTTCCTCCTCACACTCTTTTCATACATTTGTTTGTTATCTCAGGGAGGGATTTCAAGAGATTCAAAGCTGATCAAGACACAAAAGCATATAGCGGATAAAAGACACTTAGGTAATTGGTTTAGAGCGGCTCTTCGGCGTGGTAAAACTCATCCTCTTTCTTCTCACTTTGTTTTCTTCTTTATCACTGTGACTTAACTCTGGAGAAGAGAAAAGTAGGTGAGAAAGCAAAAGGGAAGACAAAGCGGGAAAGGGAAGAGGCTTTTAGGATGAGCAGAAGGGAGATCAGAAGCACTGAAGGAGCTGTAAACTGTTTCAGGAGACGCCGCTCTGGTTTTATCTGGCTGAGAGCTGCAGGCAGCTGCTATCTTTTGCGGTATCACTTCTCATGTTAATGGTAAAGCAAAAAAAGGTGACATGAACACACTACTTTTTGTACACTATACACTATACTGCGTAGAAGTTTGGGAATTTTTTGAAAGACATTAATAGTTTTATTCAGCAAGGCTGCACTGAACTGATCAAAAGTGACAGCGAAGACATTTATAATGTTACAACATTTCAATTAAATTTAGTTTGAACTTTCTATAAATCAAAGATTCCTAAGATGAAAATATATCACTGTTTCCACAAAAAAATATTTAAAACACTGATAATAATCAGAAATGTTTCTTCAGCAGAAAATAATGATTTCTGAAGGATCATGTGACACTGAAGACTGGAGTAAAGATGCTGAAAATTCAGCTTTGATCATCGGAATAAATTACATTTTACAATATATTCACATAGAAAATAGTTATTTTGAATTCTAATAATATTTCACATTTTTACTGTTTTTACTGTATTTTTAATCAAATACATGCAGCCTTGATGAGCAGAAAAGACTTGAGTTAAAGGAAAATCTTTAAAAAACGACCCCAAATTTATGTGCATACATTTATTATTAATTGAGAGACTACATGAATATTTAATACATTTTTCTATTTTTTGTATGTGATCTATATATATATATATATATATTTTTTTTAATTATATACATATAGCATATATACTTTATATATACATATATAACGTTCAATTAATTTTTAATGACTTTTTATGACTACTATTAATGTAAAATATGTTAAATAGTAGATGTTTCTACTATTAGATATGTACATTTTAATCTGAAGTCTTCATTAAATGTTCGTTGGATACCAATTTCACTGAAAACGTAATCAGTAAAAAAAATTGTATGGGGTCTTGATGCTGGAAAAAAAACAACTTCTCAATGGATCATTAAGGTAACAACACAGTATTAAGAATCAAGTATATGTAAACTTTTGAATGGGGTCATTTTTATAAATTCAGCTATTATTTTCTCTTGTGGACTATATGTAAATGTCTTTTATGTAAACCCTGGTGAAAAAAACAGCATATGCTGGTAGGTATGTTTTGATGCTGTTTTAGCTGGTTTATGCTGGTCCTTTGCTGGTTTTTGCTGGTCATGTTGGACAACTTTACACAATGTGACCAAAACAATGCATGCATCTTTCTGTTTTTTTTTTTGTTTTGTTTTGTTTTGTTTTTTTGTAAATTTCCTACGCTAAATATATCAAAACAATTTTTGATTAGTAATATGCATTGCTAAGAACTTCATTTGGACAACTTTAAAGGTGATTTTCTCAGTATTTGGATTTTTTGCACACTCAGATTCCAGATTTTCAAATAGTTGTATCTCAGCCAAATATTGTCCTGTTCTAACAAAAAGCTTATTTATTCAGCTTTCAGATGATGTATAAATCTCAATTTCAAAAAATTGACCCTTATGACTGGTTTTGAATTCCAGGGTCACATATTAATAATGGAAAATGGTGTACGCGGTCAGGACATTGAGTGAAACACAGCAACAACGACAGTGTTGTTTCTCCTGCTCTCCATATGGAAATAACCCGTGAGAAAGGTGCTTACTAGGGACAGATAACAGGAAAGATGAGCAGCTACGGATTAGAGACTGGAGGCGATTATGGCCAAAAGGAGGTGTGTGTGCCTGTATGTGTGTGTGTTTGTAGGGGGGACTGATTCCTCTGTGAGTGTGTAAGTGTGTGTCTGGGCTGCTGGATATAAAGGAATATTAATCTGGGTTTAGTACGAGCAGGACCCCACAAACGGCTCAAGCAAACAGAGCTTAGAGGAGGCCAAGCCTCACAGAAAGTCCTAAATCTTCACATTAGCTCCCCACGTTTCTTCTACTGAACCCATAAGCTCTTTTTCTAAAGGACATCACAAACAACTCGCAACCCCCCAGCACAACCCCTGCGCCACCCCGCACCCTCGCAGACCCACAAAATCAAGACGGATTTGACAATCCAAGATTGCTGGGAATTTATAAATCCCAGACCCAAGTGGATCGCTGGAGATTAGACGGACCCCTCCCAGCCCGAACCCGAGGAGGCAGGGAGCCACCAAAACTGCGCTCCTCTCCCAACGGTATGTCCTACTTCTGCATCTGTCAGCCACTGGGGAGGCAGGAGCCACTTTATAGGGTGGAAATGAAAGGCAGGTACATTTAGACTAACCTACATTCCCTTACTATTGCCATAGACATACGTAGCTGTACTGTTTGACAGCTGTTTTATCCGCTGATAGAGGTCTGTATCATTTTGTAGGCGCTCTACACTTTATACCATGGAGAAACCTAATACTTTTGAATCTTGACTTAATTAAATATATATATCATTTCATTTTTATTAACAATTGTACTTTGTAAATGTTAATAAAAAACACTTTAATTCTGAGTAAAATATTCTGCATTAAAAAATTAAAGTAGGCTAAACATAATGCATGATTTTGGAGCTCATGCTTTATATTCCTATTATTAAAATTTCAGCTTAACTAACTGTCTGACTAACTAGTTAACTAAGCAACCAAATAAACAAACAAATAAATAAGTTGACATTCTGTGTCTATGTTTCAAGACTTTTTTTTTTATTATTATTATTTAATATTTAACTTAAAAGGTAAGTTTGTAATTGTCAATAAAATGTTAATAAAAATGCACTTTAATTCTGAGTAAAATATTTTATATTAAAAAAATGAAAGTAAACAGGAGGCGTGATTTTAAATCTAATGCTTTATACCCTATTCCCATCAATAAAATTCAGTCTTAACGAAATAAATAAATGAACTGATATATATATATATATATATATATATATAAACTGATCATTAATATGCATTTTATAATTAAAATGTTTTAATATTAAACATGCATTATACACCATTCCCACCATATATGTTTGTATTTTTAAAATAGCATAATTGTACAAAAAATGCTATATTTGTTGAATTAATTATTGCTACTCTAATATAATTTAAAATAACTTTTATTGTTCTATTATAATGTAAATTATAGTAAAAGTCCTCTCTGAGGACTGCAAGGATGACACAAATGCATATGTAAAAAAATTATATAAACATATAAATATTTTATATGCTGTGATACTATGATCAAGTTGTTTCTGCTTGATAAACTTGATAAACTGCATGACAGCATTATCTGCATGATCTATCATATATAGACATTACTAGATAACATTTTTCTATTTTTGATTGTAATGTAGAACCATGCACATTTTGTAAAATGATATTTATTGTAAAAAGCACTACACAAATGTGAATTGCGTTGAACTAAACATCCCTGGGAACCACCGAGATCACCCTAGCATCAATAGTAGAAAGCTTTGCATAACACACTCACATTTTCCTAGGACAGTGTAAAACATCTTGTAATTTAGCTCTGATATTAATATAAAGTGTACTGTGAGAGTTGCAGTGTGATGTTTGGAACAGGACGCAGGGGGTTTGGAGGCCCAGCAGTCAGCAGGTAGGCTGAGGTGAGGGATTTAACTACAGATACTAAACCTTATTCTGTCACCTGCGGTTCTCAGGCAGGGTGTAAACCAGGAGAAGCTGCTGTCCTGCCGAGTTTCATTAACCTGCCTGCATGTCCCTAAAACCCTGCTTTACGCTTAATCAAACTGCAGCCGCTGCAGCCTCAGCACTAGTCAGGGGCACCTGAGCGGATCGCACACGCTTTTCCCAGCATCCACCGCAGGCCGGATGTGTGATGGACCCGACACAGCTTCAGTCCAACGAGGGTCGACTAAAATAAGAAAGAGAGACAGGTGTGCACTGTATTATTATATAACAGAGGTCAGAAATTAATATATGTCAGATTATATTTATTAAGGAAGAGTAACTGTCTGAGATGAGAAATGAACCAGACATTAGTTGACGACATAATTTATTTAAAAAATGTAAATAAAAAAGGTACAGTTGAAGTCAAAAGTTTACATACACCTTGCAGAATCTGCAAAATGTTAATTATGTTACCAAAGTAAGAGGGATCATACAAAATGCATGTTATTTTTTTATTTAGTACTGACCTGAATAAGATATTTCCCTGGTAAAAAAAACAGCATATGCTGGTAGGTATGTTTTGATGCTGGTTTAAGCTGGTCCTTTGCTGGTTTATGCTGGTCCTTGACCAGCAACATGACCAGCAAAAACCAGCAAAGGACCAGCAAAGGACCAGCATAAACCAGCTAAAACAGCATCAAAACATACCTACCAGCATATGCTGTTTTTTTCACCAGAGTTTACATAAAAGACATTTACATATAGTCAATAAGAGAAAATAATAGCTGAATTTATAAAAATGACTCCATTCAAAGTTTACATACACTTGATTCTTAATACTGTGTTGTTACCTGAATGATCCATTGAGTTTTTTTGCTTATTGATAGTTGTTCATGAGTCCCTTGTTTATCCTGAACAGTTAAGCTGCCTGCTGTTCTTTAGAAAAATCCTTCAGGTCCCACAAATTCTTTGGTTTTTCAGCATTTTTGTGTATTTGAACCCTTTCCAGTAATGACTGTATGATTTTGAGATCCATCTTTTCACACTGAGGACAACTGAGGGACTATTACAGAAGGTTCAAACACTCACTGATGCTCCAGAAGGAAACACAATGCATTAAGAGCGGGGGGTGAAAACTTTTGGAATTTTAAGATCAGGGTAAATTTAACTTATTTTGTATTCTGGGAAACATGTAAGCATCTTCTGTAGCTTCTGAAGGGCAGTACTAAATGAAAAAAATATTATTTATAGGCAAAATAAGAAAAGTGTACACATCTTCATTCTGTTCAAAAGTTTTCACCCCCTGGCTTAATGCATCGTGTTTCCTTCTGGAGCATCAGTGAGCGTTTGAACCTTCTGTAATAGTTGCATATGAGTCCCTCAGTTGTCCTCAGTGTGAAAAGATGGATCTCAAATCAAACAGTCATTGTTGTAAAGGGTTTAAATACACAAAAAGGCTGAAAAACAAAGAATTTGTGGGACCTGAAGGACTTTTCTGAAGAACAGCGGGCAGTTTAGCTGTTCATGACAAACAAGGGACTCATGAACAACTATCACTAAACAAAAAAACACAGCTGTGGATCATTCAGGTAACAACACAGTATTAAGAATCAAGTGTATGTAAACTATTAAACAGGGTAATTTTTTTTTTAAATAAATTCAGCTATTATTTTCTCTTATGGACCATGAACATCTTTTATGTGAAATATCTTATTCAGGTCAGTACTAAATAAAAAATAACATGCATTTTGTTTGATTAATTTTGGCATTTGAATGCATTTCGGGGTTGTTGCCCACCAAATGAGAACCCCTGTCAAATCAAAGCAACCCATGTTCTTGTTAACAAACTAACAGGCCTACTCTAGTTTTCCCACAACCCCCAATCACTTTAATATTCACGACATCTGCTGCACTCAGCTGTGTAACGCGCACGTTTAGCAGGCCTGTGTAGCGCGATCCCGTCCTCATTCCCTCAGTGGACGGTCAGCTGATGCTGTGGGCCCGAGGCGTTGCTGCCCAGCGGCCGGCCCTCCGACAGCGACTTGCACAGATCAATCTTCCTCTGACACTTCATTTAGACTGCATTAATGTGGAATTAGAAGCCATTATGGCCATTGGCAGGCCTTGACAGTCCTGAAACGTGAGCAGTTATCCAGCCTCCTGGGAACCGTCGTGAATTTGAATGGACCAGATAAAGCTTATCCAGCCCCCGCTACAAAGCTCAATAAGTCATTCGATTTTTTTTAGCTGCACATTTTCATTCAGCACTGTCATCACTGTTTTTAAACAGCTAAAGGAATGTGCAGGGAATTTATTTTGCTGTATTGCTGTCTATCGAGTGTAAATGAAATGCTGGAATGGCATTATCAACCACACAACAGCAGCTAATGAGTTACACGATACTGCGTTACATTGTCTGGACAACAATCTACACCATAATGCTGATATCAATATACAACGAAGATACTAAGACGCCTTTTTTCATCATTCTATTCTATTTATTTCTTTAGTTGGCTTTTATTTATTCAGATGTTTATTGTTTTATTGATGTTTTGTGTTTTATCATATCCATTGTTGTGTTTTACATTTGAGTGGCAATGCACCAGTAGAGTAGCATTATTAAATTTCACCGTATACAAGTATACAATGAAAATAAAGATTTTCAAAATAAAACATTTTTGGATATTTTTCTATTCCCTGTAAGTTGCAATAACTTTTATAATTCATACTCAAAAACAAATTTAACTTGGTACATTTCCGCTTGGTTGAACAGATTTATCTTAAAAGTCCACTTCCAGAATAAAAATGTCTTGATAATTTACTTACTCCCATGGCATCCAAGATGTTTATGTCTTTCTCACTTCAGTCGAAAAAAAAAAATTAAGTTTTTGAGGAAATTAACATTCCAGGATTTTTCTCCATATAGTGGACTTAAATGGTGGTCAACGGGTTGAAGGTCCGAATTGCAGTTTCTGTGCAGCTTCAAAGGGCTCTACACGATCCCAGCAGAAGAATAAAGGTCTTATCTAGTGAAACTATGGGAAAAAATAAATTAATTTACATAGTTTTAACCATGCTCGTCTCCAATAAGTGAACATAAACACTTCATTTCAAAGTTTACTCTCATGACACAATTCAGTGTAAAGCATGCTGGAAATTAATACAATCACAAAAAGGAAAAACTTAAACTTCCAAAAAAGTCAGCTTCCATTTTTCACAGTGGCACAATGTTAACCAAGTGTTTTTGTCTTTCAAAACAAAGCCTAGACAAAGTTGTGTTTTATTGGACACATAAATATAGATATTTAGCATATTTAATCCAATTTTGTGTAAATACGTCTTAACATTTGGCAGAAATTGCGGCTGATATTAGTTCTAGTTGATTTGATTGGAAGGT
The DNA here is from genome assembly GCA_019740295.1 of Labeo calbasu. Lineage (NCBI taxonomy): Eukaryota > Metazoa > Chordata > Actinopteri > Cypriniformes > Cyprinidae > Labeo > Labeo calbasu. The sequence goes on from JAHKKF010526600.1 coordinate 17,627, forward strand.
CAAGTCAAACACATTGCATTGTGGGATACAGGTCTGGTTGCAAACTGCACATTGTAGCATATGAAACAGGCTATTCTATGCATCTGGCTATTCTATAGCGAAAATATGCATATATGCACAATATACATATTTTTGGCAGCAAGAGTAAGATTAGTATAGTAGCAAAAAAATTCAAACATACTGTAATCATACTGTAAAAATTATTTTTTGAAGTTTTGAAGATTATTGGTATAAGCAAATACTAAAAAATACTATTTTCTACTAAAATTTCATGTTTAATTCAATGTTACTCGCCATTTCTTTGTAGTTCATTGTGAAATTTATTAGCAGTTTCCGAGTGAAAATTAGTTTAACCCTTTAACTGTCACTCCCATTTTTGAAAACAGACATAAAAATGCACTATCCAGACTCAAATTTTCGTAATTCATGAATGAAAATATTTTGTAATATGATTTTGATGTACATTTTCCATGGTAATGCAATGTCTGATTTTAAAATGCCTTTCAAAGGATGAATTTTGAGATTTTAAGTTCTGAGCTGATATATAATTTCTTATGATATCTAAAGGGAAAAAGGCAATGAAGAAAGTCTTTTGTGACCAAGGTCAAAACTCATGTTATGATGTAGATTTTTTAAGTGGGACTCTTGACATGTATTAATCTATTACTTTTCCTACATAATTTCTAACACAAAAATATGGTAAAATATCTATTTAGGAGTCTTAGACCTTTCCAACAATGTATAGTTTGTCATGATTAGAATTTTTTTAATATGGTGAAGTAAACTTGGCGTCCCACAGAGGGGATGGTGACAGTTAAAGTGTTAAAGTAAATCCAACACTGATTTCAGAGTAGTAACTGTCATATGTCCTTCACATTACAACTGTTACCCATCGGCTGCTATGTTGGAATAAACAGCTCAATATTTTTCAGTGCACTTTCAGTGTTTTCAGATCTAATTTTAGTTATTTTTTACGATCATAAACACTTCATATTAGCTACACATTAACAAACACTCACCTCTGATATCTCACATCCAATATTGCTAACTACAGAACCAGTAAGAATACTAAAACTCACAACTAGAATAGAGCAATTATTGTAATATATCAAATGCAGGAGGACTAGGGACATTTTTGGTTACTTGTAGTGGAATTTTTGCTCCACTTTCACACAGAAGAACCATTTTAGTAGCCCAAAGAAACCATTCATGAACATTTTTTTTCTGTGTGAGCATTTAAAGCATCAAAAGAATCTTTCCTACTATAAAGAACTGTTTGTCCAGATTCCATGGACGTTAAAGGTTCTTCGTGGAACAACCAATTCTAATTAAGAATCTTAATTTTTAGCAACACCTGCTTAATTTCTGACCTTGCTCTTGTGTCACAAAGTAAATGTCAGATAGTTTGGCTTCACGCTGTTCCCTCATCTCAGTGCGACTCCTTTTGATTCGGCTGCTCATGGTGTCTTCAATCACACAGTAATTAGGATTAAATAAGCAAAAGCTATATGCAAGAGCAAAAGCACATTATATATCTACGCCACGAACGTGGCCTGTAAAAATATCTCTCTACCCCACATGAAAGCCATATGAAAGGGTGACTCGATAATCACATCACGGCTATCTTTCAGACGTGAATGTACGAGATGACCCTGGTCGCCTTTGCATGGGTGCGTGTTATGAATGCAGTCTGCTTCCCCTCCTCCTTTCACTGTTAGTGACCAGGAGAGTGAGAGGCACACCGATACTCCTTAAGGAGCTTTGCTCTTGGGAGGAAACCTAATCTTCTTTTTTAACGCCATCCCAAAGCTCCTCGCAGACTCTGAAAAGAAGGGGGCGGAGTCCCGTGCTGAGTATCTCTGTCCCCACGAGACAGCGTCGCCCCGGCGATCACACTCGGGGGAATTAAGCGCTCTATACGCGGGGTAAATCCCTCCGTCTGGACGCTGCAGTGCCTCCTACAGGCTGGGTATTTATTCAGCTCTCTCATTTGTTTTATAAACAACTACCTAAAGAGAAACAGGCTGGATCCTGATTCACATATAATCCATAGTGTGCAAGATTAGAATAAAATATCATGCTTTCTGCTAAAATATTACTTGTTTTCAACATTTAAAATAATCAGAAATGTTTCTTGAGCAGCAAATCAGCACATTAGAATGATTTCTGAAGAATCATGTGACACTGAAAAGTGGATTGCTGAAAATTCAGCTTTGCATCACAGAAATAAATTACATTTTAAAAAATATAACAACAAAAAATTGGTATTTCAAATTGAAATAATATTTCACAATTTTACTGTTTTTACTGTATTTTTGATCAAACAAATGCAGCTTTGGTGAGCATAAAATTCTTTTGAACAGTGATGTATGCACTACCAGTCAAAAGTTTTTTAATGTTTTTTAAAGAATTCCCTTCTGCTCACCAAGCCTGCATTTATTTGAGCCAAAATACAGCAAAAGCACTGATATTGTGAAATATATATACTACTTAAAATAACTTTATTAATTATAGAAATTAACACTTTTATTTAGCAAGGATGCTTTAAATTGATCAAAAGTAATGATAAACACATTTATATTGAAACCTGAAAGAAATCTATCTGTTTTCCATAATAATAATAATAATAATACATGTTTTCTGAGCAGCAAATCAGAATGATTTCTATAGGATCATGTGACACTGAAGACTGGAGTAATAATGTTGAAAATTCAGCTTTGATCACTAAATAAACTAGATAAAAAAGTTTGTCAAGACAAACTTTAAGTTGGCTTGAGAAAGCCGGACCAGAAAGTTTTAAAAAGTTTGAAAATTGTAAACCGTTTAAGAAGTTTGAAAAGTTTAAAAAGTTTAAAAAGTTTGAAAAGTTTAAGAAGTTCAAGAAGTTTATGAAGTTTTAAAAAGTTTAAAGTTTGAATTCAGTCTGTCAGAAAGCTAGATAGATAAATAGATAGATAGATAGATAGATAGATAGATA
>JAHKKF010526601.1:3194-20311 GCA_019740295.1 Labeo calbasu
TATATATATATATATATATATATATATATATATATATATATATATATATATATTATATATATATTAATAATAATAATTATTATTATTATTATAAACACACACACTTTTTTTTTTTGGTTTTTGTACCCTCATCACCCTCATTATTGCATATTTTGTGTGTAGTATTATTACAATTAAAATAACTCTTTTCTACTTGAATATATTTTAAAGTGTAATTTATTCCTGTGATGCAAAGCTGAATTTTCAGCATCATTACTGCAGTCTTCAGTGTCACATGACCTTTCAGAAATCATGCTAATATGCTGATTTGCTTTTCAGTTTTTATCAGTTTTTATTGGTTCTCAATTATTAATAATGGTTCTTATTAGTATTAATACTAAAATAAGTTTGTGCTGCTTTAAATTTTATTGAAAACCTGATTTTATTTAAAAATGAAGTCTGTTTTTAAAAAAATCCTAATCATTCTTTTTGGTAGTTTATTACTTTTCCAAATTATGAGTTGGAATTTGAATTGAATTTTTAGACATCATAAAGAGATACAGGAATGAATGGAGAAATTACTTTCATTTTACTCACATTTTAAAGAAATTCAACACATAATACATTGTGAGAAATGAAGCATTCTTTCACTTTGGTCTATAAAATGAATAATTTATAATTTATTAAAACATAATTTATTAAATATAAAGACGTATGTGTAAATTAAATATATATTTCTCTAGGTGACATTTCTTTAAGATATTTTAACATCTCTTCTTTATATATATATATATGTGTGTATATATATATATATATATATATATTTAAATTTAGGTTCTTTTTCTACTTGTTTGCATCCTTGTTTGTAGCTCAATTCAAGAATTAAAATATAATTAAACATGTATTAAATATGTCTAATTAATCATGAAACTTGCACAACTTAACAGCAATTTATTAGGAATTTATGAAATACATTTTATGTTTTTTCTCAAATTTATTTTTATTTTTCCCATTTATTTTTTAGGATTCCATTGTAATGGTTTCATTACATTTTAATAATCAAAAAACATCTCTAAATATTGATTTAAAAATCCCCCCAACCACCACCCAAAAAAAGTGTTGTTTACATGTTTCTGCTAAAAATAAAATCTGGTAAATAATTGTTCTGATAAATATTCCTTTAAAGTAATGTTTTAATAATAATTTGATTAGTAGTAGTAGTAGTAGTACTGTCATTACAGTGAGTAATATATTTCTGTCACAGTTTTTTCAAGTTAAACCAAACTTTAATTTTGACAAGTCGCTGTGAAGACCTTTAAGTTTCTGTTTGTGTATGATATGACGATAGTTTTTCTCAAAAGAAATGGTAAAATGCTCATGAAGTGACTCTCAGAGCAGTTCTAGAGATTATGATAGTGTTCATGTAATCAAAACACTGCAAGCGTAGCAAACAAAACTGCGTGTCAGGTTTCATATTTGAACCTATTTTTGATATGTTCATCCAAAATTTGGCAAATTCCGTGACATTCCACGTTATACAGTAAATTCCATTTTTATTACTGGATTCCACAATTCAATCCACGTGGCTCCGCGTGATGCAGTTACAACATAAACCAGCAGGGGCTAACTGTCCCATGCTAACCAAGCAAACCCTGACCCTTCGGCTCAAATATTGTTTACACACTTCAGGAAGTCGAACGCCATAATTCAAAGCCTGATCCAGCAGCAGGCGTGAAACGCTTTCACCTGTCCACATCAAAACCAAACATCACCCTCAAGCTCATCAGATGATCAGAGCCGAGGAGCGGGATTGTGCGAATCCTATGCGTGAACGTACCCACGGACGTGTTTGTGTGTATGTACGTACGTCTTTCTCTCCAGCTCCTGTTCAATAATTCATCCATTCAGCGCAGTGGGGAACAGACACAGATTTATGGCTTGTGATTGTGCAATGTCTGGATTTATCAGGACCATGGAGGGAAAATTGACCAGAGCTACAAAAGGCCGTTTCTGCTTGTATTTGATCAGCATGAAAACTCATCAGAACGGGGCGGATAGAGGGAAAGAGGGTTCGTAGGGAGGTTTTCATTAAGGGATCACTGCAGCCCCCTGGTGTTTCCCATCTTCATCTGACTGATCCAGAGCCGCCCGGCCGGCCGGACCCCCGCCCTGCTCCCGATTAATATGAAACTGTTACAAGAAAATGAGAGTTTATTGATTTGCGCCAATGTTTCGAGCTCTATTCAGATGCAGCGAGCGCTGACGGATAAGTGATTCCGATAAAAGAACGGAGCGTCGGAGAATAGGCTAGAGGACGGCATTGACACGGCCATATTTAATCTGTCTTACAGAGAGACTAATAGGGCCGATTTCTGTGTTTTATTTAGCGGCTGATTTAATTTGGTTTGGGCGGCGGTACGGACAATCGCAATGGTAATGCCCGTCTCGAGGACGGAGAGAAAAGAGGGCTAAGGTCTTAGATTGCCACCTACAGCTATGACACTTCCCCTTTATGGAGAGGCGCTGGGATGTGACTGGGGGGACGGAGGGGTTATTGCCTCCGCAGATTTCTCCCCCGACTTGATTTTCATTTTCTTGATTTTCAAAGTGGCCAGTGATCTGTAACAGGCCTCTACGGCGGGCCGAGGGAGGCGAAACGGACAGAGGTTAGCCGGAGACTGGAATGGGAGTCATTGTTCCCGCTTTCTCTCTTTCTTTCGCTCTTGTCAGCAAATACTTGATCCCCTTTACGTTGAGCTTGTGTGTAGCTGCTGTTTTGTTCTTCTGTCATAATTCATGAAGATTTATCTTATTTGTTGGATTGTTTTGTTGGAGTTGGTCCTAAAATGACAAGATAATCTAAGCTGATTTAAAATGAAAGAAATGATCAAATTACGTGAAGTACATTTCATATTTCCAAAATAGGCATTACCACATTATTTAATACATTAAACAGTTTTTCCCCTTGAATATCCAGCAGAAACTCATGAAGATTTGTTATTTGTTAGATTGTTTGATTTTTCTTTTTTGTTCCCCCAAGATGACTTGTCAGGCTAATCTAAAATGGAAAAAATAATCAAATGACATGAAGTACATTTCATTTAAGTATTTCATTTACAGAACTTCCAAAATAGGCATTACTATAGCTATAATAACTATATTGTGATATAAAATGTATTTAAGATATGAAAATAAAAAGTTAAATAAAAAAAAATAAAGTAAATAAAAAGATAAATTAATTAAAAATGTAATTGGTCATCCTCTGGTATTATTTAATTATTTAATATGACTAATCTTGGTTTAAATTACACCAGGGAAAGTCATACAATATATTTAAGGTATAAAAATATAAAATAAAATTAAAATTTAAAAAATGTATTAAAAATAGATTAATTCATTTAAAAATGTAATTGGTCATCCGCTGGTATTATTTAATATGACTAATCTTGGTTTAGGTTACACCAGTGAAAGTTATTAAATATATAAAAATATAAAATAAAATTAAAATTAATAAATGTACAAAAAATTAATTAATTAGTTAAGTAACATAGGTAATTGGTCATCCACTAGTATTATTTAATTATTTAATATGACTACTCTTGGTTTAGATTACACCAGTGAAAGTCATAAATATATTTAATATATAAAAATATAAAATAAAAACAAAAATAAAATTAAAAAAAAAAATAGATAAAAGTAATTTTAAAAAACAGAAGTAATTGGTCATCCACTAGTATTATTTATTTAATATTACTATATTTTGTTCAGATTACACCAGTCAAAGTCATAAAATATATTTAAGATATAAAAATATAAAATAAAATTAAAATAAAAAAAAATATTATTAATTTTAAATATATATATATATATATATATATATATATATATATTTATATATTGGTCATCCACTAGTCATGGAAGTCATAAAATATATTTAAATAAAACCTATTAATAAAAAATATTAATCAACCTAGGTTAGGTTACACCAGTGAAAGTCATTTTTAAAAGTCAGCTTCAAAGTTTTCACTTTTTACTCTGCAAAATTGAACTTATACTCCATAGTCCATCTGTCTGTCTGTAGCATTGATCTTATATTATATTTATATAGTAGGCCATATATGTTTTATCTATATATATCATTTTGTGATTGATAAAATATTTGGATGTGAAGTTGCTCTGAAGTGTCAAATGCGATCTTTGTTCGTGGGCTTTAGCGGTCGGCTCGCTGGGTTTGCCGATTTTGCACTCCTTTGTGATTTGGCTTTTGGTCTTTGCTGTCACAAGTTCTGAAGGTTGAAGGGAAAAGCAATGTCAGGAAGCTGATTGGTTGCACAGAATTTCTAAGACAATCTGAATCTCATATTCAGCTACTTTGCCACAGTGGATTAAGATGATCTAAGGGAGCTTTGTGAGCTCGATAAAAATCAGGAACGCCAGAGAAAAGAGCGCAGGGAGATTTTTACCCTTTTTGTCCTTCCAAGTTAATTGTTAAACTTATTGTCTCTCTGCAGCGATGTTCTGCGCTGCCTGAAACGAGAGACGTGTTGCCTATGAATTTCATATCGCTGCTCTGAAACACTCTGCCAGACACAAACAACACACACATGCACATTTGTTAATGCCTAATTTGTTCATTTGGAGAATTTCCATGGACTCCTGTAGTTTTTACACTGAGCTTAACCTCTAAACCAAACCCTTGCACAATCCTTTGTGCTTGTTTTGTTTAAATTAAGATTTTAATCATTAACAAATGAGCGTTAGTTGACTGGCACGAACTTGATTTGCTCCTAAAGCATTAGAGGGCGGGACATTCTCATTCTAGAAAGCATTTGATTGGACAGCATTTGAAATCTGTGTAGTGCAGAATGAATCAAGTCCAGATTCCAAATGTTTACATGTGCTAAAAGTGAATTTTATCAGGTTTTTAGAGTATAAAAGCATTTAGATGACCTCCATGCTAACAGATAGGAACTAAAAGCCACAGAAATGTCATTCAATGGGTTTTCGAGCCATTTTCCTTCTGGGAGCTGTTGGCTTTCAGGTTTTACTATCTGTTTGAGGATATTTGGTGTTTTCAATGTAGATAAAACCTGATGCACACAAACCAATTGCATGCTGGTGCATTTTTTAGGCGAAATGTGTGTTATTGACAATATCAATGTTTTGTAATTTCTTTTGGTAACAATTTCTATAAAGCCTGTTAAATAATTACACTGTAATGCATTAAATATTTCATAAGTAATTATTCTGCAATATTTCTAATGCATTTCAACCTTAAATATATGTTTATTGTCTCATAATACACTATCAGTCAAAAGTTTTTGAACAGTAAGATTTTTTTTAATGTTTTTTAATTGATCCACAATACAGCAAAATCAGTAATATTGTGAAATATTTTTACTATTTAAAATAACTGTTTTTTATTTGAATATATTTTAAAATGTAATTTATTCCTGTGATCAAAGCTAAATTTTTAGCAGAATCATGCCAGTCTTCAATGTCACATGATCCTTCAGAAATCATTCTATGTTTGTTTGCTTTTATTTTAATATTTGTAAATATTTACATTATTATTATTATTATTATTATTTAAAACACCAATTAAATGAAATCAATTTCCTTCTTTCTTTATATATATAAAAAAGAAATTAATACTTTTATTTAGCAAGGGTGCTTTAAATTGATCAAAAGTGATGATAAAGACATTTATAATGTTACAAAAGATTTCTATTTTAGATAAATGCTGTTCTTCTGAACTTTCTGTTCATCAAAGAAACCTGAAAAATTCTACTCAGCTGTTTTCAACATAATAATAATAATAATAAATGTTGTTTGAGGAGCAAATCAGAATCTTGGAATGATTTCTGAAGGATCTTGTGACTGGAGTAATAATGCAAAAAATTCAGCTTTGAAATCACAGGAATAAATAACATTTTAAAATATATTCAAATGGAAAACAGTTATTTTAAATAGTAAAAATAAAAAAAAATAAAAAAGTACTGTTTTCGCTGTACTTCAAACAATCAAAATAATGCAGGCTTGGTGAGCAGAAGAGACTTCTTTAAAAAAAAAAAAAAAAAATCGCACTGTTCAAACACGTACTGTTCGTACTTTTGACTGGTGGTGTACACCTATGAGCAATCATTTTAGTTTTTAAAAATTATAATAATTATTACACATTTTTTATACAATACATGCAGCTGCTATACAGTGTATTAAGGAATTATTAATATTTTTAGTGTTGTAAATAGCTGCATCAAATATGCCGTATATAATGCTCTGAATTTATAAACAAACTGGACTTGCGTTAGCTTTTATCTGTAAACATCCAAGGAATTAATCAAACGCCATCTTTTTTATCAATCAGATCCATATTATTGTTTTATGTGTGCTTGTTTTGATGGAAGGAGCTCGTGGGTTTGATACTGCCGCTATTAATTGGTACTGATCCAAAGACTGATTGGAATATTGACGGATGGCCCGCTGAGAGCTGCCTGTAATGGCTCATATGCATAGCCTGAGGTAAAGTGCCATGTATCAGCGCAGAGAATACACACGGCCCACGGCTACTGATGCCCTCCATTTTTCCTGAAGTGACAGGCTTGTGTCGGGAGGGTGGAAGATTACGGTTTTGTGTGGAAGTGGCGGGCGTGGTATTAAAGGTGGATAGAAAGAGAAAGCGAGAGATGGACTGCTCGCCCTCCGTCTGTCTGTCAGCGAGCAGTTAAAGGTTACTGTAATCTGAGCCGTGTAACACTCGAGTGGACCTGAGAAAGCTCCCGCAGTTAATAGCACAGGACGATGGCTTAACCCGCCGCCGCATTGCTGTGCGAAACCATCTCACATACATACAGTGTGTCTGTTTGATTTGTGAAATTAGAAGACCTCCTTGTTTGGCTGACAAATATTACTCGGCCGCCCTGAGCTCAGATAGTATCAGAAGTGGAAACTTTTCAGAAGCCTTTTCCCAGAAGCACTAGTTTGGTTGAAGCAAGCTGTCTTCATTCATGTTGTTGGCTTTTATTATAAGTCATTAATTTAATAGGATCAACACTGGGAATATCTTTTTTGATATCATATCAAATTAAATATTAAATATTTAGCCCCGAATCCACCCTTTGGCAAAAATGACTTGTTACATCACATTAAAAAATAAAATAAGATAAACTCTTATAATTAAAATTTTTTATTTATTGTTAATATTAATTAATAATAAATAATTTTCTTATTGATTTACACAATGTTTGTGTGTGTATGTATATATATGTTATATATATATATATATATATATATATATATGTGTGTGTGTGTGTGTATATGTATATAATATTTATATAGTTTATATTTAAATATTTATATATATTTATAATAGTAAATATTTATATCATCTAAAATTAAATGTAAAAAATAATTAAATAATTTATATATATATATATATATATATATAAAGCATCAATTGGTTAAAATAAGCCTCATATTCTAGCCAGTCATTAATTGAAATATTTGTATAATATATAAAATGAAATTATACAATTGTTTATGTGTGTGTGTGTGTGTATATTTTACTATTGATTTTTTCAAATAAATATTTTTTTTATTTTACATGTTTATTTACACATTAAAAAATACAATATATGTGTATGAAGTGTGTATTTATTAATATATTCTACATATATTATCTGTCTGTCTATATCTATCTATCTATCTTTAAAACTTAATATAATTTATTTAATTTATAAAATAAAAGATATACCATGTATGTGTGTGTGTATGAAGCATTCATATTAATATATTTGTATAATATATAAAATAAATTATAAAATTGTTATATATGTAAAATATTTGTAACATTATATATATATATATATATATATATATATGTCTTATTTAATGTCAAATCATTTATTTAATTTAATTATTTATTTTATTATTTAATCTATCAAATAAATATTCATTTATTTTACATTTATTTGTTTTGCATTTAAAATGTAAAAAAAAATATGCATACACTATATGTGTGTATATAAGTATACATACTAATACATTTGTATAATATTTAAATTGAAGTTATAAAATTGTTATATATGTAAAATAAATATATTAAATATAAATATTTATATTAGCAATAAATATAAATATTGACCTTTTTATAATATTTTCAAATGAATATTATAAATAATATGCCCCAAGCGGAAACTTTCCAGAAGTCTTTTCCTGAAAGCGTTGCTTCGGATGAAGTAAGCCGTCTTTATTCATATTCTTGGCAGTATGCTTTTATTATAAGGCAGATAGTCATTAATTTACAGAATCAACGCTGGGAACATCTTTTGTGATCTCATATTAAATTTTAGCCCTGAATCCACCCCTTGGCAAAAATTACTCACATCGTTAAAAAATATTTAATTAGGCTGCAGTTTATCCGCGGCTCACGGGGGAGATGGGATTTGCATGAGGCAGGTCGCCTCTCATGCGGGTGAGGGAGATTGGATGTGAGTGGAGATCACGGGGTCACCGGCTCAGCCAAGGACTCCCATTTTCCAAGGTCAGACAGGTAGAGAGGTGCTCCCCTGGGTCTCTGCTCACACAAGACAGCTCCGATTGGCCCTTAATTATGTCCTTCCTTTAAGCCACTGCCGGCTTTTGTTTTTCCAGGGATATCTCTCCTCTCTCTTGTCCACTACAACAATGGCGGCGCTTTTCGAGGAGCCCTATTATTATTTTATAGGCTCGGTAATCAGATGATTTACCGGGAACCCTAATGGATGAGAGCGCGTGAAAAGCAGAGGTTAATCATAGTCGTGTCAATCATGGTTTATAGTGAAGTCTGTGCTTGTGGTCCAGCGATACGGCTTTTTCAGGGCTGATGCTGATATTTAGAAAGCGAGGTGGCCTGTGGTCCATGTAATGAATAGTATGAGAAATGATAAGAGAGATGCAGAATTTGTTGAAATTCATACGTTGAAGCTTTATAAAGCGTAACGCCTATTTTTTCACAATCAGTATATTTTACAGTCATTTTTTAAATGTAGCTTTGCATAACTTATTATATTTTTACATTACACATATTACATATATTCACAACAAAATATATTTTACAGCTTTAAATTACAACTTTAAATTATATGCCATATTTAATACATTTATAAAAAAAAATATTTATTTAATTATATTTATATAATTATATAAATATATATAATTATTTATATACATAAATATATTTATGTATATTTATTTTCATACAACTTTCAACTATATATCAACATTCAACTTTTCGCAATCATTGTATAGTTATTTTTAAAAATAATCATTTATAATAGAAATTGCCGTAATATGTATATGTGTGTGTCTAAAGTAAAGTACTAGTAAAAATAAAAGTTTAATATATAATTTTGACTTAAAAATGACTTTGAAAAATATTACATAAAAATATATATAACAATATATATATATGCAGTATATAGCACAAAAAAGAGTATTAGGTAGTTTTAGTAAAATACTAGTAAAAAAAACTACATGTATATTTACTATAAAAAATTATTGTTTATATATATATATATATATATATTGCATTATATATATTTAAATATTTAAAAGAAGCTATATATATATATATATATATATATATATATATATAAAGCACAAGAGTAATATGTAGTATATTATTTACATTAAATAATGTATATAATGTGCATATATAAAATATTTTAAAAAAATAAATAAATATGTATATACACACATATGAACAAAAACGTATGTTTATAAAAAATAATAAATATATATTATTTATATTATATTATATTATATTATTTGAAATATTTGAAAAAATATATATAAATAAAATATATATTAAGCAGAAGAGTAATTTGTAGTTTTAGTATAATTATTCAAATTATTTATACTTTCAACTATATAACAACATTCAACTTAATCATTGTATATATATTAATAATTTATAATATTAGTAATTTATTAAAAATTACTGTGTGTGTAAAGCAAAAAGAGAGTAATATTTATTTTTAGTAAAATACTAGTAAAAAAAAATAGTAAAAGAAAAAAACAAAATTAAATACATAAAATAAAAAAATATAATCTTTTTTAACAAATTTTTCTCTAGTACTTTACATACACTACATATTACTCTTTCTTGTTTTTTTTATTCCCTTTTTTTTTTATTTTACTGTAAAAAGTTCTAAGAATAAGTTTCTCACATGAGAAACTGGTAATATTTTCTAAAAAACTTTTCTTCTAGTTCAGTGCCTCTCTTTTTTTAGCGCTGTTGTACAAACGAACAGGTTTTTTTGGTTCTAGCTCTTGGCTATCCGTGCGGCAGGGTTTGCATAATTTAATTGGGACTGTTAGTTCCCAGCTGGAACAAAAACAGAAGGACCAATGATTTGAACCCCACGCGCTCTATCTCAGGGTCCAGACAAGCTCTCGCCGAATTGCTTTATGATTCACAAGCGTTATCAATTGATGGGAATATAACATGAATCATTTATTAAAAGAGTAATTACATGCTATGAAACGTATAATGTTCCATTTAGCACATTTGCGTTAAATGCGTTAATTAATTCTGAACCCTCCAGCCAACATCAGTTTATTTGATTAATACTTTTTTTAAAGTCACTGACATTTTAAGGAACTGAAAGGAATTTCTCCCTCCCCTCAAATGCATTTAATGCGTTTTTCGGTCCCTGAGGATTTTAATGTTTGTGTCTTTTCCATGTTTAGGGTTTTAATAAGTGCCACTGCTTGTATTGCACAGAAAAACAGCGAAATTATGATTAAAGCAGTTTTTTCTTAACACATTTGTACACTAATTTTTATTTGTTTTACCTTTCATAATCATCATATTTTACAAAAAATATAGTTTTTAATTTTAGACACCTTTCCCATACTTGACACAAATTATTTTCAGTAAGTTGCACTAAAAATTAGCTTCAAAAAATCTGTGCGCATACAAGTGTTTTAAAAATCAGAAGCAATTTACGAGCAACTTGAGAGCCAAAGCTGAAAAGTTAGGGGTCATTTCAAGCATCCGATCTTTGCTACCTCACATCAGCACTTGCAACAGCCGTTTTATCTTCGCCGTGACTCATGATTGTGGATTTGCATGCATGGACGGGGCCAAAATGTTCCTGGACTCCAAACAGGTTAACTGGCAGGGAGCGTGAGGTGAGAGCCGTGGCGGCGCGTGTTTGATGCCAGCGAGTAATTGTGTCATAATGTGAGAGACGAGAGCTGGCAGCTTCCTATTGCCGTTTGGAGGGGTTCAGTGACACTTGACATGCCTCTTCAGCTTCACAGAGCAGGGCAAGAGAGAGTGCTGGAGTAAATAGAGGGAGCTAATGCTTGCTTTTATGCACAGACACAGGAATGAGAGAGGGGGCGGGGCTCGGGCAGAAGGGGGCGGGGTGAAGGGGGAGGGGTCAGTGCGTCCAGAGCAGCTTGATCATTAAACTGAGAAGGTCTGAATTTTTTAAAAAAGGGGCTAAATGTGCAGAGTGTAGCCAGATGAACCTCATTTATAGGTATGATTCTGTTTTACTGAACTTTAAGACCTCATACTTATTACTTTCTTATAAAACAGTTTAAGAAACCATCGCAAACTTGATTTTTCTTTAGTATAGTGATTAGCTTAATATGGAATTTTGAAAGAAAAAAGTTTATAAAATACAATGTTAAATGCAAAAATGTATATCTATTTTGAATTTTAAAATAAAACATATTAACTTAAGCTAAAATATATTTATTTTATTAAAAGCATAATCTTATAACTGGAGTAAAATATAGTATTTATTCAGAATTTTGAAAGGGAAATATTGTTTAAAATAAAATATTAAATTCTTAACTTAATAAAGAAAACTATAGTTATTTCTATTTATTTGGGATTTTGAAATTAAAATATTGTATAAAATAAAAAATTATATTAATAATGTAAAATGTGGTTATTTATATACATTTGTAATTTTGAAATGAAATTATTGTATAAAATAAAATATTAAATTCTTAACTTAATAAAAAAATATATAGTTATTTCTGTTTATTTGGGATTTTGAAATTAAAATATTGCATAAAATAAAATTATATTAATAATGTAAAATGTAGTTATACATTGCTTAACTGAAAATATTGTAAAAAATAAAATGTGTTTATTTATTTAAAAATTAAGTAAAATATAGTTATATATATATAGAGAGAGAGAGATTTATGAGATAAAATATAATATTTGTTAATGTATAACTAAAGAAATCTATAGTTATTTATGCTTTTTGCAATTTTGACATAAACATATTTAATCAACTTAAAAATAAATTTAAATATGGTTACATTTATTTGGGATTTTGAAATGAAAATATTGTATAAAATAAAATAATATATTTTATAATTGAAAACAAAGTAAAATGTAGTTATTTATATTTATTTAGAATTTTGAAATAAACATTTTTATGAAATATATAACTAACTTAAAAAAGATAATATATGAAAATATAGTTATTTCTATATTTGGAATTTTTAAATTAAAATATTGTATATAAAATAAAATATTACATTTATTAAATTAAAAATAGTGTAAAATGTAGTTATTTATATTCTCTTGGAATTTTGAAATGAAAATATTGTTTATAATATTTATTAAGCAATGCATTATTACATTACTTAATTAAATTAAAATACAGTTATTTGCTTTTTTATTTTTGAAAATTTTAATTAATTGTCAGTTTTAATTTAATTATCAGTTTTGAATTAAAAATATTTTGTTAACTTAAAACTAAAGTGAAATATATAGCTATTTCTATATTTGAAATTTTTTAATTTAAATTATTTGATAAAATAAAATATTACATTTATTAAATTAAATTAAAAATAAAAAAGAAATGAAAATATAGTTTATAATATTTATTATTTTCTAATAAAATTATTACATATTACATTACATACATTAAAATACAGTTATTCGGGGGTTTTTTATCAGTTTTGAATTAAAAATATTTTATTAACTTAAAAATAAAGTGAAATATGTTTATATTTATTTGGGATTTTGAAATAAATATTGTATAAAATAAAATATCACACTAATTAAGTTGAAAATAAAGTAAAATTTAGTTATTTATATTTATTTGGAATTTTCAAAATAATATGTTTTAATAAAATTAAATATGTTATTAACTTAAAAAATTAAATATAGTTATTTTTATTTGTTTGGAATTTTCAAATAAACATATTTTATAAAATATTAAATTGATTAACTTAAAAGTAAATAAAAATATAGTTATTTATATTTATTGGAAAGTTGAAGAAAATAATAATATTCTGTGTTTCTTAACTTACAAACAAAAATCTAGTTAGTTGTTTTATTTGTAGTATGTGTGTATATTGTTCCTTAACAAAACATTTTAGCTGGAGTCAATGGACCTTTGGCTCCGCCCTCTTGAAAGAGGAAGTTTAGCACAAGACGCATAAAGAAACCGCCCATCATGTGATGAAATTTGACAGCTGGGTATTATAGCTTTGATAGAGCAGAACCGTTAATAGGCGATAGCTGACATTTGTGAAACCTTGCTAATTAAGGGCTTCCTTCTTAAACTCAAGCATAACGTCAGGCTTTTTTCCTTTCTTCTCCATTTCCTCTCTCTCTCTCTCTCTCTTCATGTTTGTAAAATCAGGTGATTTCATTAATGCGTGCCAGTCAGTCTTAATAAGCCAGAGGAACGAGGGGGGGGGCTCTTATTGAGTGACCTTCTACAAAATAAGCATGTTGCTGGTGGGCTCCGTCCGTGGCCCCACTCCAGCGAGCCGGGCCTCATTTACAATGCAAAACCTCCTTCTGTAATCCAAGTGTCCTTTCTGCAATCACAGAGCATAATCTGCTGGTCTCTTGTTACAGACAACACTTTACCGCGCCGGCCGCCACACGATGAATATCAGAGCCGATATTATTATTTTCTAAGCGCATTGTTCGCGTCGCAGAGATTAAGGCAAGACGAGTGCTTTATGCAGCCACTTGTGCTGAAAAGTGGCCTCATTCTAATACTGTTAAAATAGTCGGCGGGGCCGTGTGCGTGAATTATAATGGATACAAAAGGTTTGTTCGCTCCGCCATGTAAAAGAGAGATAGCTTTACATTTTATCTTTGTATGGAAATAGATTTTTTAAGCCTTTATTATGGAGTGTTCACTTGCTGGGAGGCTGTCATCTGGTTTTTGTTTACTTTGCTATCAATATGGAAATCAAAATTGATACTTTTTACTTTATTAATGAATAAATAATTATATAAAATTAGTTGCTCATTTTGTAGTTATTGATATACTGCTGGTGCCAATAATCACAAAAAACATTGGCTAATAAATTACTTTTTCCAAACATTTTTAGAGTTTTTCTGTTGAAAATACTGTAGAAAATGTATGTAAATGTTTTGTGTGTTTACCATAATTTAATGAAATATGTTAAATATATGTTTTAATGTTTTTTTGTTGTTTGTTTAAAAAATTGTAGAAAATAACTGATTGTGTATATTTGCCATCATTTAATTAAATTAATTCTATATCTGTAGTTTTTTTAAGTAAAAAATAGATGTTTTTTTTTACATTTGTGTATTTATTATCATGTATTTTATATATATAATTATTTTTAACAAAAAGAACACTAAAAATATTAGATTTTTTTACTATAAAGAGAAAAAAATTCTAATATATATATATTAATATTGTAGAAAATAAATGTGCAATTTCTGTGTTTTTACCATCATTTTAATTCAATATATTAATTTTTAAAAAATATTCTCTGTACTTTTAACAAACAAGAACACTAAAAATATTAGATTTTTTTTTACTATAGAGAAAGAGAAAAAAAATCTAATACATATATTTTAATATTCTAGAAAATAAATGTGCAATTTTTGTGTTTTTACCATCATTTAATTCAATATATTCATTTTTTAAATATTTTTTGTATTCTTAACAAAAAAGAATACTAAAAATATTAAATTTTTTACTACAGAGAAAGAGAAAAAATTCTAGTGTATATTTTAATATTGTAGAAAATAAATGTTTTTACATTTTTGTGTTTTTACCATCATTTATTTCAGTATATTATTTTTTTTAATATTTTCTGTATTTATATATATATATATGTATGTATGTATTTACCATAATATATTTAATATATGTATTTTTAACAAATAATACAAAAAAGTCAGATTTTTATTACATAAATAGAGAATGAGAGAAAAATTATATATATTTTTTTAATATTGTAGAAAATAAATGTGCAATTTTTGTTTTTACCATCATTTAATTAAATATAATTATTTTATTTATTATTTTAATTATAGAAATTAAATGTGATTTTTGTTTTGTGTATTCACCATCATCATCATTCAATATATTTTATTTTTTTATATATATTTTTTGTTTATTTTCAACAAAAAGAACACTAAAAATGTTTTTTACTATAGAGAGAGAGAGTAAAAATTCTAATATATATTGTAATAAATTAATGTGCATTTTTGTGTATTTACCATGATTTCATTGTGTATTTAACATATTTCCTATATTTATTTTTAACAAGAAATACTAATAATATTAGATTTTTTACTATATAAATGTGTAAATTGAGAGAGTTTTTGCCATAATTTAAAATCTTTATTTTTCACATTGTAGAAAATAAATGTATTTGTGTGTGTGTGTGTGTGTGTGTTTACCGTCATTAAATTCAGTGTATGTATTATATTGTATATGTTTATTTTCAACAAAAAGAGGACAACAAATTTATGTATTTATTTATTTTACTATAGAGAGAGAGAGATTAAAAATTCTAGTGTATATTTCTTATTGTAGAAAATAAATGTGGATTTTTTTTGTTTTTGCCATTATTTAATTTAATATATTAATTTTTTTAATTGTAGAAAATAAATGTGTATTTTTTTGTGTGTGTGTATTTACCATCATTTAATTCGGTGCGTTCAATATATTTTACATATTTCAAATATTGGATTTGTTTTGCTGTAGAGGTTTTTAAATAGTATTATAAATGTGCAGTTTTTGTTGTGTTTATCATCATTAAATATATGAGCTGATCTGTAGTGCTGCTGGACTCTTCTTTTTCAAGTGAATGGCTTGTTTCTTCTTTTTGTTGGGATTGGACTCCAGTTGTCTGTAAGCCGGTTGAAAACCTCAACCCCATCTCTTTAGTTCTTCAAAAAGAATCCTCAATTCTTTGGTCTACTGGATATAGGCGGAATGTCAGTCTTCCAGAGAAAGATCCAGAAAGTCTTACTTGGATTGTGCCTGCAGCTTTTTGATGCCCAGGGACAAAAAAAAAGGAGAAAAAAAAAAAAATCAGATGTGCTGTTGGGTTTCTAGTGTGAGAGGCCAAACAGTAAGAAAGAGACAAAGAGAGCTGGAGAAACACACAGACAGTCGGTGGTCCTGTTGCACAGTTGTTTTGGTTTATGTTTCCAAGGATTTTCTCTGATTTCTGCTTGTGTTTGTTTTACAGTAAGAGTCCAGTAAAATGCTCTGTTTAAACTGTGGAGGTACACGTCAATTCTTTCAATATGGATTCCTGTCAATATTCCACTTTCGGATACACAGGCTATAATTTGGATAGTTATTGACTTGTATATTTATAATATGCAAGTTTAATACAGATTTAAATATCATGCGTTTTAACCATTTACTATTTATTGTAACAATAGTTATAATAATATAACAAAAAAATCTTGTCAGGCATATTTAGGTCTAGAATCATTAGATGACATTAAAAGACTTTAATATGGAAGCCCATCTCAATCACTGAATAAAAAAATAATAATAATAAATAGGCTATTGCGACTTTTTATCTTACAATTTTATCGCAATTGTGAGTTGTAAATCTCGCAATTCAGATTTTTTTCTTGCAATTCTATTTTTTTTCCTCAAAACTGGAATCTATGTATCTTACAATTCTGACTTTTTCTTGCAATTCTGACTTTTATCTCGCAATTGCAAATTTATCTCCTGCAATTCAAATTTTTTTTTGCGAAGTTGCGAGTTTTTATCATGCAATTTTGACTTTTTTTTCACAGTTTTACTTTTTTTTCTCACAATTGTGAGTATATATCTTGCAATTCTGATTTTTTTTCTCACAATCGTGAG
>JAHKKF010526603.1:0-10445 GCA_019740295.1 Labeo calbasu
TGCAACCCGTGTGTTGAATAATGTCTTACTATCAGACCACCCTTCAAAATAAAAGTCCCCGCACCGACTGATCTTGTTGTCAACTTTGAGCTTAATCTTTAATTATTTGGCCTACCAGTTTTACATCTGAACCGAACGGAATACGTCTTTTTAAAATGAAGCTTGTTAAAAGCCGGAAGGTATGAAATATTTTACTATTTTGTGATTTTTTTGTATAGTTTACCATCATGACTGTTTACACTAGCTCAGATGTCTACACGAGCTATCTAGAAATCACATATGGTGTGTTAACCCGACACAGAAGAGCTGCTGAAAGCTGTCGACAGCTAAACATGCGACACACTGACCCTCTGTCATGTTACTTCACATGTAAGGTTGAATCTCACGAGTCTAAGTTTGAATCAAAGAAGTTTACATCATGTAGCTGGCTGCTAACCGATCCAATATTATATCTATTACGACAGCAGTCCTGGAAAACCCTTATGTATATTTACTTATGAACTCTTAAATAATAAACGTTGTTGTGTTACTAACATTGAGCCGTGTTTTTAACCGTCTGGCCCTGAAAGTGACTTTAGTTGAGTGGATTATGACATAAGACTGTTTACTGAGCGGTGTTTAGTCTTTAATTTGGTTGCTGCGTCATTATTTGTCATTTACACATTGATACAGCATCGTTTGTTACAAACGCAGATTTGTGCAGTCCATACAGTGATTGTTTAATTTTATTTATTCAACTTCATTTCAGCTCACGCATGTTGTCTTATCACCAGTCTGTTCTTTGAACCTGTCTCTGTGCTCACAGATAATGAAGGCTGGAGTTTTGGATCCTCTGAAGTTGTTTGATTCATAGCCTTCCACAGCAAGACAAAATGGAGGACCATTTAAAAAGGTAAAAATAACTATGTGGAGTCTGACTTTATTTACCAGTCAGAGCAAGCCAGCACTGAGAAATTATTCACTAATCTATCTAGATATGCGTTTTAGTTAAAGCACGTTCAGTGACCCCAAAAAGTGTTGGGTTACTTAAAATGGATTAATTTATTTGCATTATATAAACCATCAAACAAAGTACTTTCTGCAGAAGTGATAGACTTCTAGGGTACATCATGGTCATGAATTGACTAAATTAAAAAGATGCAATGATTAAGTACATTGTGGACACAATTTACCCCAAATATGGCTATGAATTGGTAAGTTGTGGGAACAAATTCGTTATTTTTGATCACGACATGGCACCATACTTTCCCAAACCATTTGCAATAACTTTAAACCAGTCAGTCAGGTACACACACACACACACAAACACACCTATCAAAAGTATGATTGAAGTATGTCTCCTATTAAAGTATGATTGAAGTGTAGTTCATCAAATCAAAGGGATAATAACTGTCATAATTTACTCACTTTTATATTGTTGCAGTCCAGTCCCATAAGATTTTGGTTAATCATTGAGAAACAAATGTTTAATGAAACCTGAGAGGTTTCTTTCCCTCCATTAAAGGTCAAGAAGATCTTAAAAAGTCGTAAAAGGATTGTAAAATGGATTGAGCTGCTCAACTCATACACTACCAGTTAAAAGTTTTTGAACAGTAAGATGTAAAGTTTAATTTAATGTCTCTTCCGTTCAACAAGCCTGCATTTCTTTGATCAAAAGTACATACAGTAAAATGTTTACATTTTTACTATTTACTGCTTTCTATTTGAATATATTTTAAAATGTAATTTATTCCTGTGATTTCAAAGCTAAATTTTTAGTATCATTACTCCAGTCACATGATCCTTCAGAAGTCATAATGTTAGAATTTTTCAGATAAAGGCTGATCTTTGGATCTTTCTTTTCATCAGCGTATCCTGAAAAAAAAGTACTTAACTGTTTTAAATATTGATTAATAATAATAATAATAATAATAATAATAAATGATTCTTGAATAGTAAATCAGCATATTAGAATGATTTCTGAAGCATCATGTGACACTGAAGACTGGAGTAATGATGCTGAAAATATAGCTTTCATATCACATGAATAAATTACATTTTAAAATATATTCGACTAGAAAGCAGTTATTTTAAATAGTAAAAATATTTCATAGTATTACTGCTTTTGCTGTATGTTGGATCAAACTTGGTGAGCAAAAGAGACGTCTTTAAAAAACATTAAAATTCTTACTGTTCAAAAACTTTTGACTGGTAGTGCAGATTCTGAAGTCTCATCTGCACTTCCGTGTTTACCAAATGTGATGTGCTTTGTGTTTTTATCACTGTTTAGATGTAAATAAAAACCTAAATTAAACCTGTTCATCATATAAAGCAATCATATCTCTTCACAGGACTTGGATAAAATCAGTTAATTAATCTGGATTTGTTTTAAGGCACCTTTGTGAGCTTTTTGAAGCTTTTAGGTTTTGGTTCTTCAGGAAAGTCTTACGGATTTAGAATGTCGTGAGAGTAAATAATGGCAGCAGAAGCTTCATTTTTGGGTGAAGTACATCTTTAACTTTGAGTATTTTCCACTAGCATTTGATAGCAAAAGAAGTGTCACATTCCTTCTTGTCTTCAATTTTTTTTTAAAGACACATATATCAATTGCTTGTAATTGTCCAACTGCTTTTTTTTTTTACATCACATTGCATTGGAGAACAACATAATAAAATCTATACTAGGTTTGACTTGTTGTATGATTTTCCATTTTATCTTTATTGTATCTTTACACAGAGCTCCATATAAAAACAAAACATGCCAGTCGTCACCCGAGGACTGGTTTAAGAGAAGGCAGAGATCAGTAGACAATCACAATGACGTGGCACCGAGGACGCACGTCAACAGCAGCAGCTCTCACGCCAAGAAGAGCGCTGATCTCAAAACCCGCAGTGGTCTAAATAATGCTTCAAACAAGCAAACTGGAAAGGTCTGATTCTAGTATGGCCATTTGAATGATTTGAATCTTCATCACATTTGAAAACCTAATAAAGTTTTTCTGTCTTTTAGATATTGAAGGACAACAGAGCTGAGCCTTCCTCTCAGGACAAAAGAATCAGCAGGAGATCAACAGACAGAGGTGCCTATTCCTTTTAAGAAGCCTGTTAATAATTATTCCCTGATTAAAACGTAATTAGAAGCATTGTTTCTGCTTCTAGGTTACAGAGGGACCAAACCTTCCCCAAACCCTGCTGAGAGAGCCAAATCAGCCATTACATCTAGTAGCACGTTTGAAATGAAACTTGCTGATTTCCCTGAATTGGGTGATGTCATACCCAGCAACCCTACAGCAGCTTCCCTGCACCAGGAACCGTCAGTATGTGCTGGTGCAGTCGTGCCAGCAGAGCGTCAGAGTTCACCAGCACCCATTTGTAAGGTAACCTTCATGCATGGTGATTCGAGCCAAAGAACACATTGTTCTGTTAAAGCACAAGCTGTTTACTAACATGTGCTGGCTTTACGGCCTCAATGAAACTTGGTGACGTTTGGTTTTTACTCTTGTTAGAATGTACCAAAACGAAGAACCAAGTCGGCACAGCAAGTCCCGTCCGGTGGAAAGTGTGACACATCATCAGCTACCACAGCAGGTTAAGATGTGTAAACATGCTTTAGGATCAAGTGCTTATCTGCAAAATTATTTAACTTCTACAAAATGATGAATAAAGAATGCACATTTGCTTTGCTTTGTTTTTATTCAATTTAATTGAAAACGTGCCCCGCATTTTTCATGTTACTGCCAAAACGTTTTAGTCCATTGGCTGAGACTGTTTTTAACTACACCCCTACATTTATGATCAGAAAATATTCCTATGTCTCTCTCTCTCTCATAGCTACAAGATGTGAGTAGATAGGTCCTATCATTTTGAGGTAAATGTGGAAAAAGTCTGAAAAATCTGTGAAACTGTAAGGAACGTCACTACCGAACACCTTTTTTTCGGCAATTAAGCACACTTTTTTTTGGGAGTTATTCCATAACGTTTAGTTTATATATGTGTACAGCTGTTCAGAACTGTGCTAGCATCTTTGAGCTAGGTTCAAAATTATCTAAAATTGTCACTATCGAAACAGTCACTACAAAAAGATTTGGTGGAGTTTCGGTAGTGACATCTTTGGGGTTTTTTTGAGTGTTATCCCATAAAATTATCACTACTGAAGCAGTCACGACCGAAACATGCCATCATTGTTTCGGTAGTGACAAAAGGAAAACATAATCCTCAAATTTGGGGGAAATAAACAAAATAGTATAGTAGTATAGTTAGTTATGTATATAGTATAGTTTAGTATAGTTATGTTTTAGTAGTGTTTTAGTTTGCAGGTTAAAATTCTGTAATGCGATGTGGTTGCTACCAAAACATTACTCTTACTACCATAAGATTGCAGTGCAGTCACTACTGAAACATGGGGTATTTTTTCAAAAATGATGTATACTGAATTATCAACTAAGATGTTATGAAATTTTTTTTGGTTTAATGTATATTCAGACTAATGAATCCTTTGAAAAACTTGGAAATCAGTTTGATCAACTTTAAGCCTTTTACAAAATTAAATTAAGAATACAACAAATCTCATGAATTACACATGAAATATTGTTAGAAATGTAATTGATATTGATTTTCCTAAAACAGATTTAATAAAATAGCAAAAATATATACATTTACAATGTAGATGTAAGCAAAATCTTAATAGATCAAAATGACCCTTCTAATTAAATTATATATTACTGTGTTTCAGTAGTGACAAATTACATACAATATGAGAATTAGCTGCATATTACTAGAAATGTATACCATAGATATTATACAGTTTGCATACATACAAATTTTTGGAAAAAAGACTTTAAAAAAAAATGTGTATATATATTCAAATTGTTCTTGTATTTTGGAAATGCAGCAGGCTAGTTTTATTGTAAATGTTTTTTTGTTTTTTTTTTAAAAAAGAAATAATTTCAGCAATTTCAGCAATTCCTCCAGGGCTTAAAGACTTTAATTATGACATTGTGGTGTGATTCATTTTTGTTCAGTTCATAATTAAGATCTCTATGATATGACAAAGAATGCACCATTATTTTTTATAATTTCTATGTTGTTATAAGGAACACATATGTTGTTTTTCTTATTGAGTTTTCCATTTCACTGGGAAATGCATTATATTACATAAGTGGGTTGTAAATATGTTTAAATTTGATTTTAAGTTAAAAATCGATACTAAAAGCATTAACTGTATCAAATTGTTTAAACCCCAATTTGATTTAGATCAATACAGTACGGTTTCCATTCCCGCTGGATCCTCGGCTCAATCCTGGGCAAACATTGCTTCTCAGCCTCCCAGAGTCATCCAGAATAGCCCCAAAGCCAACACACTGTCTCAGGTAAACTGCTGCGTTGTTGATCAGCATTTTTAAAGTGTACTATACAAAATGTACACAATTTGCATCTTATTACTGTGTCTAGGAGGATTTAACTACGCAGCCGGGAGAACAGAAAACAGAGAAGAAAAAGAGAAAGAAAAAGAAGAAATCCAAAACACCATCTGAGAATGCAGAGGAGATATTAGAGGAACATCTGACACAGC
Organism: Labeo calbasu; assembly: GCA_019740295.1. Taxonomy (NCBI): domain Eukaryota; kingdom Metazoa; phylum Chordata; class Actinopteri; order Cypriniformes; family Cyprinidae; genus Labeo; species Labeo calbasu. Next base: position 5,551 of record JAHKKF010526603.1, read on the forward strand.
AGGAGCCTCCAAAATTTGAGGTAAAATCTGTCAAATCTGTACGTCTTTTGTGGTTTGATATTTTCTGAAATTAGATTTAAGAGGTTTAATTTTTAAGTTGTTAACCAGTTGTAAACTAAAACTATTAAAAACATTTTTGTTCATTGGAATAAATCTGAAATGTAAATATTAGATGGAAACACTTAAATTAAGTACTAAAAATTATAATTATATATAAATTAAATTATATTGTGGTAAAAAGTATAAAAAAATAATAAATTACTAAAAGTAAAATATAAAATGGTTGTATAAAAAAATTTAACATTTAAAAACTGAAAATACTATAATTATAATAAAGTATAATACAAATATTAATAACACTGGTATAAACAAATTTGTTGTTTTGTGTATATTTTTTATTTTTATTTCTTTGTAGGATGAAGAAGAGTTTCCAGACCTGTCACTTGCATCTGTAAGTTCATTCTTTTGGCCTGAGCACCCCCTCATGCCAACAATTCATATAAAATATTCATTATGTTTACACCTGTTAATTTTATCATCTGTAATTATATTGATTCAGGAACTGAAAGGACATTCAGCAGCACAAAAAGAGGGATTGTCCCTACACAAAGGCACTACACCCACTTCTGCCTCCAGTGACACTAAGAAAACGCAGGTTGGTGTTTGTTTTTAGTGTGATGTTTAAACCCCATCAAACTGGAAAGAATGTACAGTCGATGCGTAAATCCAAATGTAAAATTAATGACTAAACATTTAGTCTTAGATACGAGACGGTCCCACATTGTAATTTCTTCTTAAATCCAATCTTATCTGAGCAGACTAGTCAAAAGAAGTCTAAAGTTCCTGTACAGCTTGACCTTGGAAACATGCTGGCCGTCCTTGAGCAAAAGCAGCAGTCTCAAAAATCCAAACAAGACCAACGACCGTTAACGCTTTCAGGTATTTGCCTGAAAAATATAAGTGGATACTCTTACGTATTTAAAGACACTATGTGTAATATAACAGTTTAATATTACTGGTGTGTTAGTTGGAGGAGCTCTACCTGTAGTCCACAAGGAGCCTTCAGTTCAGAAGAAGCCATGGCAGCAAGAGAAGACACCACACAACCCGCTGGACTCCACCTGTCCGTTAGTGAAGAAGGGAAAGCAGCGAGAAGTTCCCAAGGCCAAAAAACCAACACCACTCAAAAGAGTGAGTCCAGTGTCCACCTAAAGCTGCAGGTTGTGATGTCATCAAACACAACTGGAGTGTCAATTATAGTATTTGGTGCCGAAATTACACTTTTTTTTTGAATTTTGAATCTGTTTTCGATCAGCATTCTTAAAGATGTTTTGGTATTTGAACAATTGAGGTCATTCTTCGGGAGAGAGAGGAAAGGAAGCAGAACCGCCTGCTGGAGGAGAGAGACCCGGCCCGAGTGGCCACCGAGGCTGGTGAAAAGGAAACTAGTAATAGTGAGAATCCTTCTGAAACCAGCCTCGCTGACCCTGACCAACATCTTCACACAAGTATGACACACAGCTCTGTAATATATATACATATGTGATCGTTGTAGACAGTTTCTGTGGTTGCTCAGAATATGAAATGTTTTAGTGTTGTCTAGCTTGGTAGCATCAGTGTTTTTGTAATATGTACAATGAAATTATAATCTGTATCAGACACAGATGAGCAGCCTGGACTTGTTGGTACTGAGGAGTCAGAGAGCTGCCAGCCTGGTTCACCATCTCATCACAAGTTGGATGACAGCGTGTCAGAAAATGCAACACTTAAATCCTGGAATCCCAATTCAAATCCCAATCTTCCCAAAATTCACAGCAGGAAGTTCAGAGAGTAAGATAATCAGTTTTGTGCTTTTGTTTAGTTTGGTTTGGTTTTATTTTTATTTTTGTTTCTGTATTGTGTTTTTTTTTTTTTTGTGTGTGTGTGTGTGTGTGTTTTGATTTTGTTTTGCTGTGTTTGGTTTTGGATTGTTTTTTTTGTTTTTTTTTGTGTCTGGTTTTGCTGTCTTTGATTTGGTTTGTTTTTCTTTTTGTTTGTTTGATTTGGTTTTTGTTTTGGTTTGGTTTTGTTGTTTTGTCTTGCCGTGTTTGGTTTGGGTTTGTTTGTTTGTTTTTGGTTTTGTTTGGTTTTGTTTTTTAAATATATTTTTTTAAATTCACAATTAATAATATATATATTTTTTAAATAATTTGGTAATTTAATAATAATAGCATTGTCATTAATTTATTGATAACATTTATTTTTGCTAATTCTACAGCTACTGCAACGTATTATTATTATTATTATTATTATTATTAGTATTAGTATTATTATTATTATTATTATTATTATTATTAGTATTATTATTATTATGGTAACAGTTTACAATAAGGTTCATTAGTTTATGTTAGTTAATGCATTAACTGATTTGTGTTTTGTTTTGTTTTTTTTGCTTTTTATTTTGTTTCTCAAAGAGATAAAAATTGTTCCCAGAAACGCTTGAAGATGTGATTAAATGAATGCATTGTTTGTAATTATTGATAGAACATAAATTTGCATAATAATAATAATAATAATAATTTTGAATGATAGTAACAACAACCATTAAAGGAGAATAATAATATTACTATTAATTTATTGATAACATTTATTTTTGCTAATTCTACAGCTACTGCAACCTATTATTATTATTATTATTATTATTATTATTATTATTATTATTATTTTGTTGGTAACACTTTACAGTAAAGTTCATTAATTAATGGTAATTAATGCATCAACTATTTTGTTTTGTGTTTTGTTTGTGGCTTTTTTCATTTTTGTTTCTCAAAGATACATAAATTGTTCCCAAAAAGGCTTGAAGATTTGATTAAATAAATTCCTTATTATTAAGTGATGATGAGAAAATAAATTTGCGTAATAATATAAAAAATAATTTCAAAAAATAACAACACTAAAATAATAATAATATTAAAATTGCCATTCATTTATTGATGACATTTATTTTTGCTAATTCTACAGCTACTGCTACCTATTATTATTATTATTATTATTGTAACACTTTACAGTAAGGTTAATTAGTTAATGTTAATTAATGCATTAAAATTAACACTGAGAAATACATGGTACAGTATTTATTAATCTATGTTAATTTTAATGAATAAAACTACAACTGTTCATTGTTAGTTCATGTTAGGTAATGTTAGTATAAGTTGAAACGAATATTAACTGAGATTAGTAAACACTTTAAAAGTATATTACATTGTTAGTTCATGTTAACTAATGTTAACAAATGGAACCTTATTGTAAAGTGTATTTATTGTCATGATTTATTGATAACATTTATTTTTGCTAATTCTGCAGCTACTGCAACCAAGTGCTTAGAAAAGATGTAGATGAATGTGTGAGCACCTTACTGAAGGAGCTGGTGAGGTTTCAGGATCGTCTTTATCAGAAAGACCCCATGAAGGCCAGGATGAAGCGCAGGCTGGTCATGGGCCTACGAGAGGTGCTGAAACACCTCAAACTCAGGAAGGTCAAGTGTGTTATCATCTCGCCCAACTGTGAACGGATTCAGTCCAAAGGTAAAGTGAATTTACAGCACCGAACTCACATTTTGATTCATGTTTCTGATGGAGGGCCTGTTGTGTTCATGCAGGCGGTCTAGACGAGGCTCTTCACACTATCATCGACACATGCCGGGATCAAGGCGTCCCATTTGTGTTTGCCCTGTCAAGAAAAGCGCTGGGCCGCTGTGTTAATAAAGCTGTCCCAGTCAGCTTGGTAGGCATCTTCAACTATGATGGCGCACAGGTGAGTACCAGAGGTTCCTGGTTATAGTTGTGGTATATTTTGCTGCCATTGAGTAGGACTTTGTCCTTTCAGATGCTGAGAGGAATCTTAAATGCCGTTACAGTAAAGACAAGTCATTGATTGTGTTAAGTTGGTGCCCTTTGCTGATTTCTGTTTATTTGATGGCCACAGGACCACTATCACAAAATGATTGAGTTATCGGCTGAGGCCAGGAAGGCCTATGAGGTGATGATTGCAAATCTGGAGGCCACATCACAGGAGGAGCAGGAGGAGCAGGAGGAGCAACAGGAGGTGGAGCCGTCAGAAGAACCTTCTGGAACTGAGGAGCCAGAGTACAGTACGTCCTAAATAAAGAACAAAAATAGCATGAATTTATTGCTTTTGCATGCAATACTGCAATTTCATTATCCTTTTAGTTAACTATTCTGTTAAACTACTCCATTAACGGTTAAATATGTAAATGTGTAACTTCGCTGCTTTGTTTATAGATAGGTTGGCCATGTATGTATAGACTCAAGAATTTTTTTCCAAAATTAAATCTCTATATGGTGGTTGGTTGATATCAGAATGTGACAGTAAAGACTTTTACACTGGTACAAAACATTTCTATGTCAAAATTCTGTTCTTTTAAACAGAATTTTGTTGTTCATCAGTGCATTTTGAAAAAATGTATCAAATTCTTAAGCAGCCCAACTGTTTTCAACATTGTTAATGATAAGGAATTCTTGAACAGCAAATCAGCAAATTAGAATGATTTCTGAAGAATCATGTAAGATCACAGGAATAAATTAGGGCCCTATGAAATCAATTTTATTTTGTCCAAATTTCCTTTTTTTTTTTTTTTTTTTCTTTAAATTTTATTTTTTTCTGAATTCTGTTTTTTTTTTTTTTTTTTTTTTTTTGTTCTGGTGTTATTTTTCTAGAGTCTGTTTTAATGTTTAATGTTAAAAATATTAATTTAAAAAGCATGTCTAATTAATTAAAATCACTTACACAGTTTAACAATAATTTATTAAAAGTGTTACAGAAATTACATTTTAAGGTCCTATGAAATCCATTTTACTTTTTTTTTTTTTTTTTTTTTTTTTTTTTTAATATCATAC